>JAQFVV010000110.1:3724227-3923127 GCA_028023455.1 Epiperipatus broadwayi
ATATATGGAAAAATATGCTCTTGAGTGTGATTCAAGCTATGCTTTTGACTTCCTCTCTGAGCTTGGCATGGATCTGACATCTCATTCCATGGCCTTAGAAAAAAACAAAAGCTTGAAATGGAGCAAGTTTGTTGATATAAATAGCACAATGAAATGGCAAATATGTGTAGCACATGTTAAAAGGCAAATGATAATAAATAATATTGTGTATAATAAAATTGAACATTACAATTTTAATGTGGATGTCATAAAAGAACATTCTCCAAATAGAAAATCATCAGTGTGGCCTAAAAGTACCTAAAAATTTGTTGTATAAAGAGTTGCTACAAAAGTTAAATGTACACTTTAAACCAAAGACTTTAAAGCATGTAGCTATCCTAGGTTTCAAAATGCACTGCAGTCACTAAAAAAACATTCCAGAATATGTATAAGACTGCATGAGTTAACAAAGGAAAAGATGAGTTTGAAGATATGATAATAGAACAGCTACTAAGGGATATGTGTGATGACAAGTTTAGATGAATATTACCAAATCTGCACTTACATATGCTTTATCTATAAAAAGAGAAATAGTATACAAGGTTGTTCTGGAAAATGCATAAGAATTTAAAACTGCAGCAGATGTCATCAAACCAAATACATCAATAAATAAGATGCAAGCAGAGACATCTAACAGCAATACTATGAAATTAATATTTACATTTGATATTACTGTGGCACTAGAGGTCACATTTTAAAAATGTGTAGATTTAGAAATAAAAATGTTATAATTGTGAGGCATTTGTCTAAAGTTTATAAAAACCAAACAGAGAAAGTCTAAAATAGATTCATCAGTGAATAGTAAATCAAGAAGTGGAAGTGACAACAGTTTAGTGAATGTTAACAAAATAATAGAAAATGAAGATATATGTAATTTATTAGACATAAAAGCCTGTGTTCAAATTGTTGGGATGAAAATTGATAATGGTATAGATGTGTCCTTTCATTGCTCAAAAAGGATTGAATTGCCATTATAAAAAAATAGAAAAATAATTTACCAGTTAATAAGATGAACTTGATTACTATGTAGGTGAATGGAAATCACATTGATATTAAAATGATACTTACAGTGTCAGTAAAAATAAATAGATGAACAAAAAAGTTACTACTTTGTATTGTATCGAAGAACTTGACCCCTTTATTAGGTTGCAACTTATTTAAGTCTCTGGAAATAAGGATTAAAATTATCAAGGCTTCAGCCCCACAGATTTGAAGACACACCCAGTAGATATAGAGCTAATTTTCAATGCAGAGCCAGTTATATATAGCTTAAGAAAAGTTCCATCCTGGTCAATAAACATAATTTCACCGATGAAAAAAACCATCTCAGTAATTGTCATTCTTAAACACGATGGTTGTGTATAATTATGCAGCAATTATTACTAAACACGATGGTTGTATATAATTATGCAGCAATTATTACTTAACAATAATTAAGAACATAAACAAAGAAGTCTATCCAGTATCAAATATTAAAGAGGTAATAGCTTCAGAAGATTTCGTATTTTTCCAAAATGAATCTGAGATCTGCATTTCATCAAATCCCAATTACTACCAGAACAGTGGAGGTACCATAAATACACAATTGAGTCTGTACACAATTGAATCTGTTTAATTTTAACAAGTTGCCTTATGAAATAACCATAATAAATATTTTCCAGATTAAATAACATTTTAATAGTCACTGAAACTGTAAATGAACTAAGAAAATGTGAAAAGCTTAATAAATTTGGAGCTAGAGTCAATGCCTCAAAATACATATGGTCTGTTAGAGAAATTACATTTCTTGGATATATTATTATAGGGATAAATACCCCAAGGCAGAAAAGATTAGTGGTTAATATTGCTCCAAAGCTGAAATGTTAGAGACTTTCAAACCTTTTAAGTCTATTAAATTTTTTTTAAAGTTTCCTAAAAAACAAATCTCATGTGACTACTTCACTTTATGAATCATTAAAGAAGAATAAAAAGTGGAAATGGGGAGCTCAGCAGAACATTACCTTTAAAAAGGTTAAAGACTTGCTTATGTATAACTAATCTTTGGTGCATTACCATGAAGTCCAAGAGATTGTTATTACTAAGGATGCTTCAAAATTTGGAGTTGATGTAATTTTTTACAACGTGTATGGAGGCAAACACCCTAGCATACGCAACCAAAACACTATCTGCTACTAAAGAAAATTGTAGCCACATTAGATAAGAAAGCATTATCAACCATGTTCATGTGAAAGAAGTTCCATCAATACATTTATGAATGTTCATTTAAAATCTTTATGGACTATAGATCTTTACTGATTCTATTTGAAAGGAGTAAGAAGATTCTGGACCATGTTAGTAAACATATGTTATATTGGATTAACATCTTAGCTTTGTATGATTTTGGAATTATTGCACAAACCACGAAAGCAAATTATGTATGCAAATCCTCTTTCTCAAATATTGGATATATGCACTCTTAAGCCACATACTACTAAAGTTAATTATATTTATGCTATGAAATCTGAAGTAGTAAACAATAAAATCATGGCAAATGGTTGAAGGACACTTGCTGGATATCAGTTATTTAAGATTGATAAAGCAAAGTTAGCTTAGAATTTGGCCACTATTGGAATGCACATGGAAGTTTATCTATGTATAATGAATGTATAGTCATGATCGACCTGGTTTTAATTCCAACTCAGGAAAGGAAGTGCATGTTAGAACAACTACATAAAAGACACCCCAGAATAGCCCAGATAAAGAAATTAGTTTGTTCTTGTGTTTGGTAGCCAAAAATGAATGGCAACATTGAGAAAGTCATTAAAATATGCATAGCTTGCCAATCAATGGTGAGATTACTTGCAAAAGAGTTAGAACCCTGACCTGAAATAACTATACAATGGTCAAGGATTCATTTGGACTGTGCAGAACCATTCCATATATTTCTTTTAGCCATAATTAATTCATGCTCAAAATGGACAGAATATCAGATGTTCAAAAACACAAATGCAGGAAATATAATAAGAGTGTTGAACAAACTCTTCATAACACATGAATATCCAGAAATAATAGTTATGGACAATAGCATAGGTTTTGGATTACTGCAAATGAAGGATTTTCTAGCTAACAAGGGCATACAGCATTTATTAACACCTTAACATTAATCCAATGAATTAGCAGAAAAGTCCTTTCAACAACGGAAGCATACACTTAATAAGATGGAATATGCAGATATTTATGGAATTAGTCACAGCATTGTTCTATCAGCATTTCACACTAATCTCAGTGACCAGAAAAACTCCTGTAGAGCTACTGATGAAATAAATGTTAATGAATATAATATGTAAAATTTATTTATCTATATAGTTATTAGTAGTAGTAAAGTATTAGTAGCTCATCCTCAATGTCTGAATCAGCTGCCCGTGTGTGCTCCTAATAGAACGTGACTACTATGAATAAAGAATACGGTGCAGAACAGACAAATCAATAATTAATACCTTAATTTCTTACATTTCTGTCTTGTCTTTTTAAAAGTTAGTCCTTTTTTATTGTTTCAATTTTGGAAAATATCTGATTTTTTACAGCTGATGCTGTAAAACTGCTAATCTTTTCCACCGAATTTTTTCAATGCCTGAATTCGTTCTTTTACAAATAATTTTTGTATACGCTACACAATCAATTGCAGACATGTCTTTATTTTTTTTATTTAATTCTTTTCTAATTATATTTAGAATTAACCACATGATATAAACCTTTCTTCAATTCCGCAAATAATAATTAAAGATCATTAAGTAGAATGCGTCTGTACAGTTATATAGAAAAATGTTTTAATCAACTCCCTAGTGACGATTTTTTCAGACGCTCATTGCTAAGGTTTACAGCCTTGTTAAAACTATTACTAAAATTATATATATGAAAGCACATCGGTGTTAGCCTATACATAAAAACGAAATCTTAGGAGAAAGATTCTTGAAACTAAATTGATTTTTATTTCTCTTTATCTAAAAAAAATTATATACAAAAGAAAAAAATTTGTCAAAGATAATGAAAATTTTAAATAGTATCTACACATTTATCATCTTAAAACCAAATTAAGTGTTACAAACACAAATGTAGCCATTGATATATAAATATAAAATTGCATAAAGTAAATCATTAATTACAAAAGCTGTTTTGAAGTTCATTAATAAAATACTATGGATGATTTCTCTAAACAGGTAGTCACAATCAGCTTTCAAATATCAGAATACAGTTTATACTAAATTTCTTGATTTAGAGGCGTCAATGTTAATAGCTATGTTTGTTGGTATAGTTTTGTCTTTGTGTATAAAATGTTATGAATTAGAATGAAAATTAGTTTGTTTGGTAATTAAATAATTTTTGAATTTAAAATGCTTAAAAAGAATATAAAACACGTGTCCCATCTAATATGTATAAAAAAAAAAAAAGGCCTACAGCACTCAGGGTTCCCAGGCGGTCACCCATCCAAGTACTAACAGAGCCTAACGTTGCTTAACTGCGGTGATCAGACGAGAACCGGTGTATTCAACGTAGTATGACCGTAGGCATGAGCTAATGTCAATTTACAGTACTTAAAAGAAAGTCATTATTAAGTTGTTCTTTTTTTAGTAATAACTTTTTCTTTCTTTTTCCATTTTAATAACTTGAAAATTAAATAATAATTTAAAAAACTAACAAATTATTCGCTCCTACAAACTGTGAACTGCATCGCATATAAAACACTTTTCTATAAACTTTCACAAACGTAATTCAAAGCAATATAACTTCGTACTTTCTTTTGCCAAGTAGCAAATATTAATCATATTTAACGTAAAAGTCTCAGTTTTTAAATTAACAAAATAAATTTAGGTAAAACTGTTATAAAAAACAATGCGTAAAGTGAAAAATAAATATAGGTCTAAAACTGAAAGAGAAAAATATAATTTTGTAAAAGAGCGGGTTTGCTTACACGTGAGAGAGAAAAAAGAGCGAATTCATGTATTAAAAAAATTCAGAGTGGGAAGGCCAGTACTTTTACGAATTAGTAGTGCAAAATAAAATATTCTGCAAGTTCTTAAGAATAAAAGTAAGATTGTTTTTTTAAAAAGTAATAATAGAACTTAAGTAAATTAAGGTTAGTAGTAATAATGTTAATTCTTGATTTGTTCGCTTCAGCACTGCCCTCTTTATTGATAGCAATCACACGCTATAGTCAATAAGAATTAACATTATTACTTCTATTATTAACAAATGGATAGGTCACTTTTACATAATATTTTCCAATAAACGTCAAATTCATATTTATACATAGAGTAAGGCAATTAATTACTACAGAGATGGAAAAAAATCTAGAATCGTAACTCCGTTTTTCGGCTGACTAATTACCCATTTCTTGAGTAATATCGGATGAATGTATGAAAGAAAAATCCTAAGCATATTAGGTACTGGAAAATTTTCCAAGTTTTATTCGGCCTTGATTTTTGTGCAAATGCACTTAGACATATTTTTAAAATGAATTGTTGAATTAAAATAAAGCAGATTTAGTTTTTTTTTTTTCAGTTGTTGTATCGCAAGATCTATGATACTTGGCAAATGCTCCTCACTGATGAAGGCCACAAGCCAGAAACTAGTCTGAGGATGTTGGATGAGTAGACACTAGATGGGAATTTTATGTACAAGCCTTCTGGCATCCATTGATTACTCTAGCTTGCTGTGTGTGACAATACATATAGTGAGTTTTGCCTGTTTTAATATTTATTTTAATAGTTTGTCAGTATTGTATATCAAATAAAAGATTACAAATACCTGGATTTATTTATACTCATTATCTCCAATCAATGATAACTGCTACACTCACCTCTATTAAAATAATTCAAGAGGGAATGCCTGTGAAATTCCTTCAACATGCTTCCTTTGGTCAGTATTGGTGAGTTTGCGTGATCAATCATGTTGCTAAGTGATGATCTTCATTGCTTTTTTACTTTATGGATTAGTTGATCTGTCATTTTGCTAAATAACAACCCTAACTGTCACTTAACTTCTTGGTGTCAGTTGGTCTTGGCTGCTGCATGACTTAGGCATTTCTGATGTCTTTCTTGGTATGCTGTTTAAGGAGTAATAAATATATAATTAATATTTATATTGTCATATCTCACCTTTCCCTCAGAAGTACACTAGTCTAGATTCCTTCCTTATCTGATCGGATTGAGCATTCACTGTAACTACTCAATAGTTAAGCAGATACGTAAAGCACAGCCAATGGTGAGTACTGACCAATAGGCAGTGATGCTTTCAGACTCCGATGGCTGTCATTAAGGTTGGGGATCTAGTAATAAATAGTCAACATTTTATGATGCAAGTACAGAATGTCAGTCTAACCTAAATGACTAAACATGCTCTCATTTGAAACCATTGACAACAGTGCACATTTCTATTATAGTCATTACGCTATAAGTCTGCCACAATGAGGCATGTCCATGATAGGACTGGAAGCTGCAAAGACTAGGGTCGACTCAAGGCAAACTGTCTATTACAGCCTGCAATATCCAGTACTAGTCGGATATATATATATGGTCAATGTTCGAGTGAGATTTATCGCACTCAACAGCGACAAGTAATTATATAATTAAACACACGAACAAGGTAGTGGAATGAAGAGATTTATATACATAAATACATATACAAGGATCAATATATAATACAATTATTACAAAGATAAACTGACTAATGTTACAACTCTAGTCTTAAAGGCCCGCAGGCTTACAATAAACAATATTAAAGTCTATACGACCTGTAATGGTCCCTAGGTCTACCTTAGTACGTTTGGAGGTAGACCTCTCCGCGAGACGAGCTGAAAGTGAAGTAGTGTCTGTGCACTCAGGAAAACGCATCCATCCCTCAACTTCACCTAGCAAGTCTGACCTTGTTTGTTCCCACCATCCGGGATGTAACACTCTCTATTCCCATTGGTCATCCCATGACACGAGGTACAAAGTGGTCAGTTTGGTTATCTCTGACCAACCTTAATCGTTACTGTGATGCTTTTAGCATACATGCACATACTTGAATATTTGTAATAGTTACATTAATATTGCGTGTATCTGTTAAGAAGCATACACACTCATACTTGTATTCATTTGTAATAGTTACATTATTATTGCATGTATCTGTTAATGCACACACATACATGGAGTTAATAGAGTTATTATTATTGCGTGTATATGTGAATACACACACACATAGCATGCCTCCCCCAAGTTCAGCGACGTACTTTTTTAAAAAAAAAGATTTTTTTTTTTCATTTCTTCTTCTCCGAACTTAACACATAATCGTGCAGGCGGAGGAGAATTTTTGTCCACCTCTTTGCACGTGGAGGTGATTTAATTTCACCATCTGTGACTATTTCATTTTCTTCACTATTTTGACTTTCTTCGTCAGCAGTAATGATTTCTGTTTCACTTTTAGTTTCATAGTGTGTATCATTTTCTTTGTCATTACTTTTAAACAATTGCGAAGTACATTCCGTTATTGCACTCTTGCGCAATTGGTTAATGTGCTTATGCAATTGTTTGCTGTCTGCCATATGGACAGCAACCAACTTGTATGCCTGAGTCCATGATTTATTTAAATTATTTTTCACCCAGACTCGTTCATCAGGTGAAAATTTGTTTGTCGTAATTGGCATTTGATGCTCTTTTGATGGCATTATTGCTGAGAGCTTTGTACGTAATTTCCGGCTTAAGTATTTTTCTGCAGGTGATCTGCCCGTTTTAGCTGTGGGTGTGGAATGCTGATATAGCAACGTCATGAAAACTGCCTCTTGGAGTCTTCCTTTTCCCAATTTATTCATGGATGACTTTAAGCTTTGTACCACTTTCTCGGCCAGTCCATTTGATTGGGGGTGGTAGGGGGTAAGGATGTGTTTAATCCCCCATTCCTGCATAAATTCGGCTAATTTTTCAGACATGAAACCGGTTCCATTATCGGATACAAGGGTTTCCGGTAGCCCGTGGTATGAAAAAATTTCCATGAGCTTGTCCAGCGTCTCATCCGAACTTGTGTTTTTCACTGGTTTATATTCTGACCATCCTGAGTAGGCATTGACCACTACCAGAAATAATTGTCCGTGGATTGGACCACAGTGGTCAATGTGAATTCTCTGCCAAGGTTTCTCTGCTTCTTTCCATGCTTCATATTTTGCTGGGGGTGCTTTTGCACATGACTGACAGCGAGAACATTTTTTTATGAATGTTTCTATATCAGTGCTGATTCTTGGCCACCATACATAACTACGGACTAACGCTTTTGCCCTTACAATGCCTGGATGACCTTCATGTAATAAATTTAGTATGTGCGATCTACCTATTTTTGGTATTAGGACCTTTCCATAGCTCTATGTGCAAAAACGGAGGACGCTGTGCTGGCCAGCCTCTTCTAATTTTTTCCATCAGCCATTTGTAGCCAGCGTCTTCATTAGTCCATGCTGCTACTTTTCGGCTATTAAGAGTCTGGCTTTGAAGTACATCAATATAATTGATTGAAGTACGTCAATATAATTGATTTCTATTTCACTTGTTGTATTCTCTGAGTTGTCAGGCATTCGGGATAACACATTGGCGTGACCAATATTGTTTCCCTTTCTATATTCCAGACTGTAATCATACAGTGAGTATGTTAATCCATCTCAACATGCGCGGGCTGAGGTATTCCGGAATTTGTTTGATGCCTAAAATTCCCAGAAGTGGTTTGTGGTCTGTCATGATTTTGAAATAATGACCGTATAGATACTGGTGGAATTTACAAATTCCAAATACTATAGCTAGTGCTTCCTTCTCCAGCTGACTATAATTTTTTTCAGCTTTGGACAAAGTGTGTGACGCGTATGCTATGGGATGTTCCCCAGATTGAGCTGGGTGACATATTACTGCCCCCACTCCATATTCTGATGCATCAGTCGTTAGTGTTATTTCAAGATCGCTATTATAGTGCACCAGTAATTTGTTTGATACAAGTAAAGCTTTGGTATTTTGAAAAGCCCTTTCTTGTGTTGCTTCCCATTTCCATTCCTGATTCTTTTTCAGTAGCTCGTATAATGGTTTGGCTATGTGAGCTTTGCCTTCTAGGAAGTTCTCAAAATAGTTTACCAAACCCAATAAAAGCCTGCAATTGTTTTACGTTACTAGGCTTTCTAGCTTCTGACATTGCTTTGACCTTTTCAGGAGATGGCCTTGTCCCAGAGCTAGAGACTATGTGCCCTAAAAACTTTAATTCAGTGGCCTTCCATATACATTTTTCAGTGTTAAATTTCACTCCAAACTCTTCTAGCCTTTGACATACAGTAGTTAGATGACAATGCAATTCATTTTCTGATCTTGCCGTAATTAATATGCCGTCAAAATAAGGGAAACGCCCTTGCATCCAGTAAGCAGAGTTTCAATTTTTGCTTGGAATATACTGGGAGCAGACGCTATGCCAAATGGGAGGCGTTTGCATTTGAATAGACCCACATGAGTAGTCAGTGTTAGAATTTCAGCAGCCTTATTTGTTACTGGAATTTGATGGAAGGCTGCATCTAAAACTAATTTAGCAAAATATTTTGATTTTTGCAGTGATGCTAATATTTCTCTGGAGTTTGGAACAGGGTAGGCGTGTTTATTTAGAGATTTGTTGACAGTTATGCGATAATTGCCGCACAAGTGTATCTGTCCATTAGGTTTGGTGATAACGACCAGCAGAGTCACCCACTCTGTCTCTTCTAACAGTTCTAGAATGCCGTTCTTCACTAACTCATTTATCTCTTTCGCTACTTTTTCTTTCTGTGCGAAGGGGACCTTCCGAGGTCTGCAAATTATTGGCATGGCCTCTGGTGACATTTCCAGTGACACAGGTTTAGTTTTAATCGTTCCTGGTTTGCCTTAAAAAGTTTAGGGAAACGATCTCATGTCTTTTTCACTCAATTTTTTTGACCAATGAAATTTCAATTCCGAGCTCTGTAAACCAGTCATGACCAATAAGAGGGTTTATGGGGATGTGTACAATATATAGCAACAAGATTGAAATGTTGCCTTTATTACTCGTAATTTGTACACCCTTATTTTTTATTTCTTTACCATTTTGCTCTAAGCTTAGTATTGCTAAGCCTAGGGGACTCTCTTATTTCTGCCCTGATCGAATTTCAGTCGGCTACGGATATTAAAGAAATGCTGCTACCACTGTCTATTTCCATTGACAGGGGTTTTCCGTAAACTTTCACAGTAGTCATAAATTTCTGTGCTTGATTAATAACCGTGTTATTTATAACAATATTACATTTGGTATTATTTATACTTTGTATATTATTTCCTTTAACTTGGTCAACTGTTCTATTTTCACACATTCTCGCCATGTGACCTATTTTTTTACACAGTCTACATCGATCATGTTTGAAATAGCAATCTTTAGCTATATGACCTAGTTTTCCGCAACAATAGCACTTTGTCCGACTTTTATTTGTCTGTTTAATAGTTTTGTTATCGGAAGACCCTTTATTGAGTTTTTCAACACCAAATATTTCTGTTTGATTGCTATCAATGCCTTTTTTCAAAGCAAATTCTTTTGCTTGCTCCACCACTATTTCATGAGCGATACTGCGTTTGATAGCTTCACGATAATTTATGTCTTTATCAGCCAGTAACTGCTGCCTCAAACTGTCACTATTCATTCCACATAGGAATTGTTCCAGTAGCGCTTCTTCTAGATATGAATCATAACAGCAGTTTTTTGCGAGTTCGCGTAGGGCTGAGTCGTAATCCTGCGTATTTTTGTTTCTGCCTTGATGGCGATTTCGAAATTGAAGTCTGGTGATGTGCCTAGATGGTCGAGGATTAAAATAATTTGACAAACGATCTTTTAACTCATTGTAGGTTAATTTTTCAGGAGTGTTGGGTTCTGTTAATCTGTTAGCTATTTGTATGACCCCTTTTCCTGCAAAACATAATAATGTTATACACATCTTCCTCTACTCTGTTAATAAAACAGTTATTTTCAATCTGTTGAACGTACAGGGGCCATTCATTTGCCTCTCTGATGTCAAATTCGGATATTGTCGATTGCATTTTAAGCAATTTATATAACTAACTCGTTTAATACCGTAGGTTCGTTCGCTACTTCAATAATTCTGCCTGACTTATTTGGTTGTCAGCAGACTGCTAGGGTTCAAATTGAACTGTTACGACTGTGCCAGTGCAATATCCAGTACTAGTCGGATATATATATGGTCGAGGTTCGAGTGAGATTTATCGCACTCAACAGCGACAAGTAATTATACAATTAAACACATGAATACGGTAGTGGAGTTAAGAGGTTTATATACATAAATACATATACAAGGATCAATATATAATACAATTATTACAAAGATAAACTGACTAATACATTATTATACAACTCTAGTCTTAAAGGCCCGCAGGCTTACAATAAACAATATTAAAGTCTATACGACCTGTAATGGTCCCTAGGTCTACCTTAGTACGTTCGGAGGTAGACCTCTCCGCGAGACGAGCTGAAAGTGAAGTAGTGTCTGTGCACTCAGGAAAACGCATCCATCCCTCAACTTCACCTAGCAAGTCTGACCTTGTTTGTTCCCACCATCCTGGATGTAACACTCTCTATTTCCATTGGTCATCCCATGACACGAGGTACAAAGTGGTCAGTTTGGTTATCTCTGACCAACCTTAATCGTTACTGTGATGCTTTTAGCATACACGCACATACTTGAATATTTGTAATAGTTACATTATTATTGCGTGTATCTGTTAATAAGCATACACACACATACTTGTATTCATTTGTAATAGTTACATTATTATTGCACATACATGGAGTTAATAGAGTTATTTTTATTGCGTGTATATGTGAATACACACACACATAGCACGCACAGCCGGAAAAGTCTCGGCTAAAACTCACAAGGCAAGCTATTATATATAGATACAATGAGTCCAGTCATTCAGGTATAGCCAGTCCAGTATTAACTAAGTTCATAGACATGATATTGTATTTATTGATTGTATAATATGTATATATATTTTGTTATTAATAAATTATATTAATTAACTTTTGAGTGTTCATATTTTTATTACTATTGGTTTGAGTCTACAATTCAAACCAAACACAATAGAATTGGCACAGTCAGACAGAAGAAATATTTTTCTCCATGACCGGAAACAGAGAGTAAATATATGAGTGCACAGTTAACCCTTTGACCCCAGTACAACTTTTGTATGACTTTCTAGACATTTCGATTTTGAGCTGAGTTTGCGCATAAACGCTAAACGTCACACATACAGGACTTATGTCATTCTTTGCGCCATTTTGTTTTCTACGAGAATATCTAAGAATTTTTTCTGTACGACAATTTTTAGATTTTTTATGAATATTTTTAGCGAAGGGTACCTAAAAAATTTTTTTTATTTTTTTATCATTTTATATATTGTAAAAAAATTATTCCACAATGGTTGGATTAATTACTGAAGATTTTAGTTCTGATTTTCCGTTGAAGTTGTCTGCGATTCTAGGCCCTCTTCTCAAGTTACGTTTTTGGATAACGTTCAAGGGTATGTAATTACTTTTTTTTTATTTTTTTTTTTATAAATTATAAAATGTTATATGTACTGAGACAAATAAATATGCTATAGAATAATAAATTATAATATTTTACATGTAATGAGATAAATAAATACGCTATAGAATGATAAATTATAAAATTTTATATATGCTGAGACAAATAAATATTCTATAGAATGATAAATTATAATATTTTATGTGATGAGACAAATAAGTACGCTATAGAATAATAAATTATAAAATTTTATATGTGCTGAGACAAATAAATATGCTGTAGAATGGAAAAAAGTTCGGAATTGGGGTAATCTTTCACCCCATGAGCTGATGCATTTTTTGGCATGATTATAAATATGAATAGTGTATCACGCGTGACCAAGTTTGAATTTATGGACAAATTATTGCATCAGCCTGGACTTGCTAAAGTTATGACCCACAATTGATTTGTATCAATTTTAGGCAAGTAATATAGAATATTGTATAGATTTTTTGGCTTCCTCAATCCATCCACTTATTGTTACAGTGCCATGTATTTGAACTCAGCCTTTCTTTATATCTTTTATGCAAAATAATAAATATATATATACAAGTTTATGCTACACAACTGGAATTTCATGTAATATAGACTTTCTGGCTTCATCAATCCATCCACTCTGTGTTATAGTGGCATGTATTTGAACTCAGCCTTTCTTCTTATCTTTTATGCAAAATAATAAATATATTTATATACAAGTTTATGCTACACAACTGGAATTTCATGTAATATAGGATATTATATATAGAGTAAGTTAAAAACAAACTCTTATGAAGCTTCAAAAATACCCTCAACCTCAGACTGCGGTTTCTGCCTCTAGCGTCATCAGTGAGGTGCTAGGGAATAAAAATACTAGAACTAGTCCAGCATTTTATCAATGCCTAACTATTGAGAAGAAAATCTGAAACTTTCAGACATTTAAATGTCCAAAAATCCAGCTATCTAACTCAAATAGCAGTATGGGACTGAACTAAGTTCAGATACACCATATATTAATAGCTCTAGCAATATAAAGCAGTATGGGACTGAACTAAGTTCAGATACACCATATATTAATAGCTCTAGCAATATAAAATCACCAAAGCATTAATAGCAAAAAAACTAAAATTAAATTGATAAAAAATCAAGTCAGATGACTAATTTTAATAAAGCTCCTATTTACAAATGTTATATATAGAGTAAGTTAAAAACAAACTCTTATGAAGCTTCAAAAATACCCTCAACCTCAGACCACGGTTTCTGCCTCTAGCGTCATCGGTGAGGTGCTAGGGAATAAAAATACTAGAACTAGTCCAGCATTTTATCAATGCCTAACTATTGAGAAGAAAATCTGAAACTTTCAGACATTTAAATGTCCAAAAATCCAGCTATCTAACTCAAATAGCAGTTTGGGACTGAAATGTCTGAAAGTTTCAGATTTTCTTCTCAGTAGTTAGGCACTGATAAAATGCTAGACTAGTTCTAGTATTTTTATTCCCTAGCACCTCACTGATAACACTAGAGGCAGAAACCACGGTCTGAGGTTGAGGGTATTTTTGAAGCTTCATAAGAGTTTGTTTTTAACTTACTCTATATATAACATTTGTAAATAGGAGCTTTATAAAATTAGGTCATCTGACTTGATTTTTTATCAATTTAATTTTAGAGCTGGATTTTTGGACATTTAAATGTCTGAAAGTTTCAGATTTTCTTCTCAATAGTTAGGCATTGATAAAATGCTGGACTAGTTCTAGTATTTTTATTCCCTAGCACCTCACTGATGATGCTAGAGGCAGAAACCGCGGTCTGAGGTTGAGGGTATTTTTGAAGCTTCATAAGAGTTTGTTTTTAACTTACTCTATATATAACATTTGTAAATAGGAGCTTTATTAAAATTAGGTCATCTGATTTGATTTTTTATCAATTTAATTTTAGTTTTTTTGCTATTAATGCTTTGGGATTTTAATTGCTAGAGCTATTAATATATGGTGTATCTGAACTTAGTTCAGTCCCATACTGCTATTTGAGTTAGATAGCTGGATTTTTGGACATTTAAATGTCTGAAATTTCAGATTTTCTTCTCAATAGTTAGGCATTGATAAAATGCTGGACTAGTTCTAGTATTTTTATTCCCTAGCACCTCACTGATTATGCTAGAGGTAGAAACCGCGGTCTGAGGTTGAGGGTATTTTTGAAGCTTCATAAGAGTTTGTTTTTAACTTACTCTATATATAATATTTGTAAATAGGAGCTTTATTAAAATTAGGTCATCTGACTTGATTTTTTATCAATATAGGATATTTTATAAACACTTTCTGGCTTCATCAATCCATCCACTCTGTTATAGTGCCATGTATTTGTACTCAGCCTTTTTTCCACACATGTAATCATTGTTAATAATAATAAAAAAATATCTTTATTGATTTATTTTTATTCATTTTATTTTTTATGAGTTTGATATATATATTTTTTTTTTGAATACACTTTTCTGTTACTTTTTTCTCCACTAAAAACCATTCATATTGTTATAGGTACTTTTGCACAAATGAACACATCTGGTTCTAGAATGAAAATGGACCACAGCAAGGCCGCTGTTTTAGTAATTTTCTCAGTGATAAATTACCTCAGGTAAAACTTCCAATACATCATTCTTTTTGTCATTTTGTGACAGATGTGATGAAGCTGTTTATGAAATTGTTATTTTATCATTAACTTTTTCTTTATGAAGTGACTATTTTAACAGCTTCATTTACATTTTTTCATATATGACCTTTGTTTTAATGCATGTTTTTTTTATATTTATTACATTCAAACACAAAATATCTAAGTTATTATAGTCAGGGTAAATTTTTTTAAAAATTAACAATGGCTGCCTGGTTAAAGACCTGATAAAGCTAATAGAACTGGTGGAGTCTGCCAAAATAAACATTTTTTCATGACTGGGAAAATAGAGTAAATATGGGAATGCACAATTAAAGACATTCATCATATTTACAATACAGTGATAAAGCCAACAAATTTGGCAGTTAGACAAAAGTATTTTTCCTCATGGCTGGAAAAAAATTTAAGCCAACAGAATTGGCAAAAGGAATATTTTTCCTACGATTGGAAAAATAAAGTAAATATGTGAGTGTGTCGAAAGACATTTGTTGGATTTACTATACGGTGATTATTAAAATTACTTAGAGCTGCTAGAATAAAATATCAGATTCACCAGATCTGAACGAAAAATTGACCGCAAACATACGCATGTCAATTGAAGGCTTAAGCCAATCATGAGAGCTTTACTTGTAACAAAGCAACAGAAGCTCGCCCTAGTAGATTATTAGCATTTGACACGATCGATTTTTGAGCAATTACAACCCATAGTTGTAAAATTAACTAATGAGTGGTAACTTACAATCATTTCTCTCACAAGTTAAAGATGGAAATAAAACAATGGCGAATTTTGCTGGCTCCATGGAAGCTTTTGATCCAGCCCACCCTGAGGGCTGGTCAAGCTATAAAGGGCGAATAATATTTTACATACAGGCTAATCAGATCAAGAAGCCTGAGATAAAATTAGCCACATTAATGACCATGTAAAGGTTCTCAAACATATGAGATCCTGAAATTTCAATCTAATGTCAGAAACGTTGACTGACCTAGATTCTGACAAAATTGCAATTCTCACTGATTATTGTTCCCCAAAACCTCTGACAATAATGCAGACATATTATTTCAATCTCTGCATCCAAAAGGAGGGGGGGAGCCAGAGATTTTACAACAAGAATCTGAACATTGGCATTAAAGTGCTAATTCAAAGATTTCCTGAATGAAGCACTTCGTGATCGTTTTATTTGTAGGATAAATGATCACAATTTAAGGCTAAAATTGCTCATGGTGCTAGATTCAGATTTTGAATCAGCTTTGACCCAACCATTACTAGCAAAATCAATAGGTAGTTAGGCAAAGCCATTCAAAACATTATTAATTATGATGTGCAAAAAAATCGAGCTAAACACTGGGTCAGTCAGACACTCAGTCTGCTCAGATAATTCAGCATCAACTGGTATAAAGCATTGATATAGATGTGATGAACAAATGCACACACATACAAAATGCCTGCACCACTATACTAGATGTATATTTTGCAAGCAAATTGGGTATATAAAAGCTTCTTGTCTGAAATTGAAAAAACAGATAGTCCATATGAGAATGGAAAAACCCAATCAAAAAAACAGCAAAGGCAATTATAAGAAAAATAAACAAATTGCCTGTATCTATATTAAAGACAATGAGTCTGCAGTAAATATTGTTTTAAAAAAGACCTGAGTTATCATTAATAATAGTGAACATAAGCTGCATCCTAGCAACAAGTCAATCACAGACTCTCTGGACAATAAAATAAACTGATGAGCCAAACAACAGTTAAAATTATTATGCCTAATAAGATTATATACCTACCACTAGTGGTGGCATCAGGTGATCATAGTAACTTATTAAGCCATGACTGGTTCAGTCACTTATACTTTGCAGTGACAAAAGTGAGCCAGGGCACAACATTAAGCCAATTGCCTGCAGAGGCTGCAAACAATCTAACAATATCAAGTCAGTCAATTAACATTATTGACTTGGAATCAAATACCCCATTGAACAGTAAGACAGTGGCTGAATGGACCAATAATGATCCTGGATTTCAGAAAAATGGACCCAACAAGGTTGGCCAAATAAAAAAACAGATGAGTTGCATTCAGCATACTAGACATGAAGCCTGAACCTCTCAACTGAACATCACTGCATTATCTAGGGATCCAGAGTTATAATTTTATCAGCTGGATGTTCCCAGTTGGTAAGTTTGTTACATAATGGGCACGTGCTGATAGTATGAAAGAAGATGCTGGCAAGATCATACATGTGGTGGCCTTCCTTAAATACTGATATTGAGACAAAAGTCCACCACTTCTGGCAGTTTAAAATAAATTAAAACATGCTAGCAAAAGACAAAATATCTCAATGGTGTAAACATGAAGGGCCTTGGTCTAGACTCCATATGGACCATGCAGGCCAATGGTATGGCAACTGCTGTTGATAGTAGTTGACTCATACTCCAAGTGGCTTGAAGTCTCATCACTTCAGTCCACAACAACAATAGAAACTGTTAGGGAGCTATTTGTAACATGGCCTACCTAAAACAATAGTGTCAGATAGTGCCACGGCATTTACAGCAAGTGCATTTAAAAACTTTTGCACTAGTAATAGCATTGAGCTTGTGTACAACTCACTATTTCATCCAGAAAGCAATGGCCAGGCAGATAGTAGACTAGTTCAAGAAGCAAAAAGCTGATAACAAAGATTAATACAGGAATCTGGAACATCAGAATTGCCAGAACACTACTAGCACAGCTCTGCACACAAAGTACAGCAACAGGAAAGACTCCAACAGAATTACTATTTAATAGACAAGTGCAAATCAACCTGCCAGCCTGAAATAATGATTCCAAATAAAAACAAAAATAAAAGTGCAAATAGGCACTCACATGCTATGCAGAATATACAATGGATCCACAAAATCAACCCCAGTGGTAGTTATACAACTGAAAGGACTATACTGTAGGAGTTCAAACAGCAGACAGTCATCAACATCATCGTCACCTAAACCAACTGAGACTGAATCATACAGAAACTGAACACAGCAGCAAATCAAACATCCAGGGCCAAGTACATCAAATGAAAATGATAACCACCAATCAAAGATAGCAACAACTCAAATGAACATCCAGAAACAAGATCATCAAACAAAAATGATGAAGAACAAGACAAGAATAGAAATAAATCTGAGAAACCAACAAACTGGATGACACATCGTCCAGCTCATCTATATCACTATATTCCAGGACTAATTTTAGCCAGGAGAAGGTATGTCATATCTCACCTTGCCATCAGAAGTGGACTAGTCCAGATTCTTTCATTATCTGATCAAATTGAGCATTCACTGCCACTAACCAATGGTAAACAGATATGTAAGACACAGCCAATGATTAGGTAGTGATGCTCTCATAATCCTATGGCTTCCAGTAAGGTTGGTGGTCTGGTAATAAATAGTCAGCTTTTTATGATGCAAGTAGAGAATGTCAGTCTAATCTAAATGACTAAACACACTCATTTGAAACCACTGCCAACAGTGCATGTTTCTATCATAATCATTATGCTATAAGTCTGCCACAGCGAGGCAAATCCATGATAGGACTGGAAGCTGTAAAGGCTAGGGCCATATCAAGACAAGCTGTCTATTACAGCTGGAAGAGTCTAGCCTAAATCTCATGAGGCAAGCTGTTATATACAGCTGGAAGTGAGATCACTCATTCAAGCATGACTAGCCCAGTATTAATTAAGTTTATAGGTGTGATATTATCTTTATTGATAATATATATATATTCTAACCTAGTAAAAATGAGAGAGTTTCCTAATTAATATGGAATTCCATCCGGAAGTCCTAAACTTCCTTCCGACTACACCTCTGGTATAGTCCGGATAATCATATTTTACCCAAAAATAATAATAATAGCTCTTAGCTCTACGTTAGGTTAGTTCTATATAATTCAGCTACAGCGATATGCAGTTCAGACAGAGATAGAATAAAAAAAAATATCATTAATAAAATAAATTTAAAAAGAAAATTTAGAATAAACTACCATTCTTTCTCTGTCCAAAACACCTTCTCTGGGCTGTAAGTACGTGCACTGTTCGACAATGATGATGATGATTTTTCATGTCATTGTTAATATTACTGACCAAAACAAAATATTCATTAATTTGCCAATATGATCTCAATATTTTTGGTTATTATACAATTAGATGTTTCAATCTCTTAAGCCATGCCACGCTTGTCATATTGATCTGAATTTGATCAATTATTAATTTAAGAGCACTTATAATAATGACACTAATCTCAGGGTTCTCTGTTATATTTAATAAAATTGCTCGGCAGTATTGTGTTGTCACACATGACTGACATTCTGGTCGGCTATAGGAAACATTTACCTTATTTAAATTCTAGGTGTCTTCATCCACATATCAACTAATATAATCTTTAACGAGATGATCACCATATTCAATAACAACGCATAATTTGGAATAATAAAGCCTTTTAAATCCAGAATCTCAGTCGGAATGATGAAAAGACAAGGGTGCTTTTGTGTCCTTCCATTATCCATGACAACACAATAATTTCACTAAGACTTATTACTTAGACACTCCCTTAAATGTGTATTCAACAATGTGCAACCAAAGATAGTAGTTTGGGAATAAAGTGATTTTACACACATATAAAATAAAATAAAATGTCTTGGTCTGAAGTTTTCAATTCCATAAATAATTCTTATTAAAATATAATATAATGAAATATTTTGATCTGCTTATAATTGTCTATCTGGTGTTTTGGATTTAAGATTTCATAAATGATTTTGGACTCAAGAAAATATTGCAAGTATTATGCCAATACACTTTTATTTAGCACATAAGAAAAATGACTCTAAACAACTTGTAACAAGACGATAATTTATTATTAACTTATAACAAAATTCTAATTTTTTTATTATGGTTTAACAAAAATATCTTTTATGATTAACATAATAAACAAACATATACAATTTATTCGATCCCATATGGATAAAACAAAATATAACTAATATTAATTCGTCTATACTTTTAGACTTGGATTCGAACTACTTCTTCATCTTCTTTTTACATTTATGTAAAATTGAATATAACAAAATAAATAGTATTATCGATACATCAACTCATTCGTTTAGTGTATCTTATATGAACGGTTACTTAAATTTATTGACTAACGATCTGTTTTAAAACAAAAATAATCTAATTCTAGGCAATGCGTACAAACAATTTTTATTATCATATCTTTAATTAAATAATAGTTTTTATTTAGATAACTTATTATAATTTATGGGTTACGTATCAGAAGTTACACTTATTTTTTTAATGTTTACCTTAATAACAACTGAATTTGTTATACACACTGTTTTTCTCAGTATCAGTTATATTGTGAGTGCTACTTAATCATTAACCTGAATTAAACCTAGTATTTGAACCCTCTATTGGCAAATAATTTTTTTTAAATCACGCAATTTTAAAACTTACTCTCTCCATTGACTTACGTGTGGATTACCAGCACTATTCCGTCGCACAATTCAGACGTTGATCATATACACTAGCACGCTATTTATACTAAATGGAGCTTGAGGACCTAACCTCCAATATACCCATTATTTTGCCATAACTTTCTAAACAAACACAATATTCAACACCTTCCGTGGTGGAATTATCTCTATTTTCTCATGAGGAATATGGAATAACACCGAAGGGCTGTAGAGTTAACAACTATATTAAAATAGTTTGGTGGGTCCTTGCCTCTTAATTGGGCATAATAGGAGCACACACCAAATATAATCCTCTCCTGGGATTGTAACGAATGAAATACACTAAATACTATATAAAGTATTGATCGTCCTTACTCTGAGAAGCGATCAATTGGGTTATAAACATACCCGAATACTAGATTTATTTATTCCCCTCATGGAAAATAAAGCTTTTGGGGAGATTATTTTCTATCCCACAAATAGATACATTACAATTATTACTTAGGCGCATATTAAGCCTATACCGATGCTATATCGGGGCAAGACAAGCAAATACACTAAATTTATGTTCCGGGGTATACTTAGATCAGCGTCTGATATCAATGGATATCATAGAATACAATAATAATTTTCACTTTTGCCAAAGAAATATTCAACAAATAATAGGAAATATAGTATTTTGAACTAAACCAAGTGAATGCGTTAATAAAAAAAAATAATTGGGAATAAGTTCCTTAATTAACATAGTATAAATTTGTTTCATACTTTAAATAAGTAATATTTTGTATAGCCCTTCTCTTTAATTACTTCTGATAATTTTAACTAGATATTTTACCTATTAAGTATCTAAATTTT
Source organism: Epiperipatus broadwayi (assembly GCA_028023455.1). NCBI lineage: Eukaryota > Metazoa > Onychophora > Udeonychophora > Euonychophora > Peripatidae > Epiperipatus > Epiperipatus broadwayi. The sequence continues at coordinate 3,745,852 of JAQFVV010000110.1, forward strand.
TCCTCTTCCACGCATCTAACATCCAAATTGATACTCATAACTGCATATCATAAGTAAACACATTTTATAAAAAAAAAATAATATTTTTTTCATGTCAAATATAAATTTAACCTAGAATAATTACATAAAAACATACCTTTATGATTACAAGGTCATTTAAATATTGCTTGAATATATATCTTTTAACCTGCTGATATAAAAAAAAAATACACATAATTTTACAAATTAGTAAAAAAAAAATTACTTAACAAGTGCTTATAATATCACTAAAAAAAAATGTTTTCCGTTGGGCACTTTATCCAGATGAAGAACTTGATCTATTCGTAGTTCACGAAGCAAATTTAAACAAGAAACACATTTTATTATTTCATTTATAAAAAGTTGCCTTCCTTCTGGTGCACTTAATAGTAAGCAAAGAAAACATAGCAGCATGGATTTTAATTCTTTCTTGAATTAACTGCTATAATTATGGGATCCAAGAAAACAATACAGATTTTAACATTACAAATATTTGACGATAAACAATCACATATACAATTCTTTTCATTTACGATTGGCGATACGTATCATTTTTAGCTAGCTGGCTTATGAATAAAAGAATGCGCGAATTTTTTCCAAAATATTATTTTTATTGACTGCAGCTGACTTACGTGGATATAAAGTTTTATGACTCCAATGGATGTATAATATAACATTATTTTATAGTTATAATTAAGTCACTAATGTTTGTAGTTTTTATTCCTACTCTAGGAATTATAATTTTTCTTTAATAATGAATTCTCCGTAAATGCACACATACAAATTTTCCGATATTTGCCTTGAGAAAATTTATATTTCTTTTTAAAAAATATGCAGGTGCATAAGTAAATATCATTTATTATTTATATTATTTCTCGATAATTTTCAGTGAATAAAACAGATTTTAACGTGGGGAACTTGCATTATTTTCTAAAGCAGACAATTTCTGTTAGAAAGAGCGCGAAATTTTTTTTTGGTTAACTTTCCTTGGCTTTTATAATATGTCTTTTGATTCTAATTCTTCTTTTATACCATGAAAAGATTATGAAATAAGGTAAAGTTAACAAATAATTAATTATTTCTTGGAAATTACTTATATTGCTTAGTTTAACTATAATGATATTTTCCGTGATCGCTGTAGTCAATACGTTCACTTTGCACTTTAGCCGAAGCTAGAACATTTTTGAGTATAAAAAGCTTTATAATAGGTAGATAGCAACAGAAGCTTATGGATGTCTTATCAAAATATTTTAGCTAGACATGACCTTGTTAAAATGTTACTTAAATTATATTTATTTCTGCAATAAAAAATATAAAAATTTGTTACCGAATTTCAGTACTGCTTCCTCTTGTAAAACTTATGTCAGACTAGATTTTCTACACAATTTCGCGGTCTTCTTTTAGCGACCTCTTACAGAAAAATAATTATTTAATTATACATAAACAAAGGAAAGGAAAAAAAACTTATTACAGTTATATTTCTGTATGAGTTAAATGGATTACAAGATAATTTGACAAATAATGAAAAATAATAAATATCTTTCAATAATAATGCTTATTATTGATGTATAATTCTGTATACATTATTATCTAAATAATTAAAAAAAAATTATCAGAAGTTATTGTGCTTTATGATAAGACATTCATCCACTCTCCCCTCTACCCATCCAAAATCAATTACTGTTTATGAGATGTGCTTTTATACTATATTAAATTGCTCTTATTGTTAACATATTTTAACTAAATTATTTATGCTCTTCTTCAAAATGACATTGGATTACCAAATTTATTAGTTATTTGCTTAAAATACGTTAAAGTGAGTAAATAGCATATTTTATTAATCACTTAATATTATTATTATTTTACTTTTTATTTCCTAGAAAAGGATTGCATTGTTTTCCTGTGGAAATAATGCTAAACAAACCAAGTGTCAATAACAATAGTTTACAATATATATATATATGTTACTAATAAATTATATTAAATAACTTTTGAGTATTCATATTTTTTATAACTCAGTTTGAGTGTGCAATTCGGACCAAACACAACATATATATTCTACATAATAACTCAACAAATATAGCATCAGTGTTGATGAATCTTGCATGATTTTTTTTTTGGTTGGGAAAAGGGAATTACATACTCATAACTATTTTCTATTGAGTTCATAAAAACAAAAAGAAGAGTAAACCAGATGTTGGAAATTTTTTTAAACAAATACAAAGTATGTTGTGGCCTGCATATTAAATATATACTACAGAAATGAAGTATATAGTTTTTGGGTAAATCAAGGTAAAATTTATTTGTAAATATATTTTTAAATTATTTAATTTCATTTGTATTTATGAATGTAATTTTTCACTTGCAAGTGAAGCATGAAGAAAATATCACAATGTAAAAATTTTATTGCCATTTTTAAAAATTAGTTTATCACATGAGAAATATATTTAAACTAAAATCCTAAAAGTTGATCAAATTCAGTAGTATAACTGATCATCATAAAGTTACATTTTTTGCATTACCACTGTTGATAACTCATATATTGTTTCATGTAAATAATACACAAATATATAAGCTGTGAAAGAAGCTACATATTGTCTTATATTCTTTGGTAGTTGTCAGTTATGTATACTGTGGCCACTAGGCAATATTGCAGTACCATCAAGAACCACCAAGAAATATGCAAGTGATAATTTTTCTATCCAAACTGCTGAAATCGATATAAAATTATAATGACTAAGGCAAGACATCCAAAAAATCACTGGTCAGTAAAATTAAATACCTAAGGCAAGACATCCAAATCGATTAAAAGTAAGTAAAAAATTAGTTAAATACATAAAACAACCCCTCCCCCCATAAAAATTAAAATGCAAAAATTGGTTAAATTGATGTAAAATTAAAACACCTAGGACAAGATATACAAAAAATTGCTGATGTCTGTAAAATTAAAATGCCTAAGGCAAGACTATCCAAATCAATCAAAAGTAAGTAAAAAAAATCAAGTAAAAAATTGGTTAAATACATAAAACACAATCTCCCCCCCCCCCATGAAATAAAAGAAAAACTATAATATTAAATGTCAAAAAATTAACATATGCTAAACCCTATTTAATGCTTATTTCAAAAGTCTAAACAAAGCAAGAAGTAAAAAAATGGATGGTGCAAAAAATGAATGGCACTACATGTAAAAAAAAAAATTCCAACACATCTGTGGAGTATCAATAAACAAAAAACCTAATTAACCTACTTTTCAAAAATATAATACTAAATTTCATCAATATTTAAAAAATTTCAAAGCAGTGATTTATATTAGTTAAAAAACAATGAGAACATTGCACTGGAGAGCTGTATTTCCCAAAAATTTATTAAATTAATTATTCTCTGCTTTGAAATTATGGCATATCATAACATATGAATGTAGAAATGAAATAAATAGAATAGAAAATATGAAAGTTTAAATTATAACTGATTACAGTTACAGTAAAAATTATTAAAAAGACATTTTTAAAATAGATTTATAGAGCTATGCAGTGAAAAAATATTACCAATTTTCCATCCTGGTGAAATCAAATTTGGACATTCATTCCTAGATCTCCCCATTAGCAACAAAGAGAATCTTGTTCAACAGTGGTTATTTGGTGGCTGGCTTAAAAAATACAACAATGATGGCAGAATTTAACAACAGGTTTTAGCAAACAATTATTTAAAGAAGATAAATGCAATTTCAATTTATGGAGCTATGCAGTGAAGAAATATTACCAATTTTTCATCCTGGCAAAATCAAATTTGGACTTTCCTTCCTAGATCTTTTCATTAGCGACAAAGAGAAGCTTATTCAACAGTGATTATTTGCCAGCCCAGATTGGAATCCATCAAGTCCAGCAATTAATTAATGCCAGTAATATGTTTAAATAATCAATATGTAAAACTGTAGCATAATCATATATCTTTCACTTGCTTATAATCTTAACCTAATAATTTATGTATATTTTATTTATTCATTAACATCCTATCTACTGGCTTAATTATTTCAATAACTTTAGAATCTATCTAGTTTATAAATGTATTTATGTATTTTTATCTTGAATGATGGAGGGAGAAATTTCTAATTAATTAACCTGTTTATGTTTTCACCTGCTCTTAAAGTCTCGAGAGAGCAGAGCGAAAACATTTTAGTTTAAGATTTTAGAGCAAAAACATTTTAGTTTAAGATTTTTAAATGTGAAACAATAACAAGTTTTATAAGTTATTTTTAAGGTTCGTCTTACACCTCCCACCATGTCAAGGCATGGTATTTAGATTCTAAGAATTCTATGTATAAAAATCAATTAAGGGTGGCGAGCATTTATTTATTTAGACTTTTAAATCATTTTTCTCAATTTTGCTCTATATATGTGAGACCTAACCTAAGAGTTAGAAACTAGATTAGTTATAATAAATAATTCTGTAAATGCTCTTTCTTAATCTTGCTCTATATATGTGAGACCTAACCCTCTCAAAAGGTGTGCATCAATGGTCATCAAATGACACTGTATGTGAGCCCAAGGGTACAATGGAAATGCAATATTGGTGTGTGTTAAAGTTGCATAGCACTTCAGAAAGGAACCTAGTTTGAGGGCTTCAGATTATATTTGTAGCAGCCATCCAAATCATTTATTATTGGAGTAAAAACCAATTGACCATACAATCAGGAGTAAATGATTTGGATTTGAACAGGAGCTCTGTTATTGCATGAAAGCAATATCTGCAGAACATTTTTACTTTGGAAGAACTCCACTTCCTCATATTTTGTCTGGGAGATTCCAAATTTTGGTCATTTTGATTAAGAAAAGAAACGATTAGTGAAAAGATGCTACTTCAATTAATGCACGGGTTTTTGAAATGTTCCCTGAAAGTTTGTGCATATTTACTATTGTATTCAAAAATAATCCCAACAACCTGTATTTCTACCACTCCAAAATAATTAATACGTCATAATAAAACTAAGCAGGTGTTTCAAAAGACTAGTTCAGTTACATTTTGATTAAATTTGTTGGCCCAAGCAATTATATTTTTCATGTGAAAAGTCTATTAAGTCACATTTCATTTTTCAAGTACAAACTGTGATGTGTAATATAATACAGTGCGATTATAATTAGCTTTTTAAATCTTTAATTTATATGTATCAATTTAATTCATTATTTTACTAAGAATCTCATATAATATACATATATAACAAAATGTTTATGCAACTATTTATTAGTTTCTAACTTAAAATTGCAAGCAGGTTAAATGTTAATTTTAAAAATAACAATTTTTTTTCTATATGTCAAAGCATCAGCTGGGAAGCAAACCCGCAACAACTGTCTGCAAACAACTACTTGCAAGGCAGCTGCACTGACCTCTCAGCTACCAATGCTATAACAAAAAAATTTTTTGTTTAAAGTAAATGTCATGCAGCACCATTTTCTATTCATTTGGTGATCTCTTTTGTTTTACTCAAAATTGGTAAAATAGAAATGTATCCATCTTTTTTTACCTGAGATTCGGGTTCAATCTCAGGTAACAAAACGTGGATACATTTCTAATTCACCAATTTGTATGATTAATAATCTTTTACTAAGATAATAAATTACTTAAGTAAATACTACTAAATAAATAACTAAATAAATAGCCTCAAGTTAAATAGAGAGAGATGAATAGCTCACAAACCTAAGTTAGATATTATCTACTGGCTTTCACAATAGAGAAGTAAAGCATGAGCATTCCATTTAACTATTTAGAAAGTCTTTTAATAATAATATAACCCATTCACAATCTATAATATTACTTTTAAATCTAACATATATAATTAAGAAATGTTAAAGTAGATGTGGAAATTATCTATACTTCGAATAACTTGATTTAGCAATTCATCATTTATTAAGAGTGATAGTGAACTGCGTATTAGTTTTACAAATATTTTTAAGAAACATTGAATAAGTTACTTCTTAAATCACAAATGTGAAATTATAATATTGCCATAGTTTATAATTTCTGTTACAGAGAATCTTTATTTTAATTACAGCATTAATATGTGAAGAAACTATGTACAGAATTATTTATTAATAACTGATTATATACCTGCATCAATATATGTAATATATAGGGTATTTGAGCACAGACATTCACACGACCCATCACTCTATCTCATATCATGGATACACATGGTTGAAGTGTGGAGTGAATTAAAGTCTGTCCCTTAAAGTATGAAGATTGGCTATCTTAATATATATCTGAGCATTTATTGCATATATGTGTGGAGATGATAATCTGGACCAACTGATGATTGCTGGTTTAGCATGAAATATGTATATTGGTGATTATTTATCTTTTTGATATATGTGTTCAAGTGTATCAGTGATATAAGATAGAGTGGTGAGTCATGTGAAAGTCTGTGCTCATATATCCTATATATTACATATATTGATGCAGGTATATAATAAGCTTGTATTTCAGTTATTACGTAGTAGAGATGTCTGTCCATCCCTTGTATATGTATTAAATGGATTATGTCCTGTACCTGAGGGGTCAGATTGATTTTAGGTCAACATGGGTGTAACAAGAATCTCGGCCTCAGGGTAGCCTTTGAATGTTCCATCATCAGATTTTCAATTGGATGGATAGTTGAAGAGTTGGAGTGTGAAGTGGATTGAAGCCTGTCCATTAAAGTATGAAGATTGGCGATCTTAATATATATCTGAGCACTTGTTGCATATATGTATGGAGATGATAATCTGTACCAATTGATGATTGCTGGTTTAGCATGAAATACATATATTGGTGATTATTTATCTTTTCGACATATGTGTTCAAGTGTATCAGTGATATGAGATAAAGTGGTGGGTCATGTGAAAGTCTGTGCTCATATACCCTAGAATTATTTATTATAACTATTTAATAATTTAGTTTCTAACTCTTAGGTTAGGTCTCACATATATAGAGCAAGATAGTTTTACAGAATTATTTATTATAATTATTTAATAATCTAGTTTCTAACTTTTAGGTTAGGTCTCACATATATAGAGCAAGATTAAGAAAAAGAGTATTTATAGAAATTATTTATTATAATTATTTAATAAACTAGTTTCTAACTCTTAGGGTAGGTCTTACATATATGAAGCAAGATTAAGAAAAATGATTTAAAACTTTAAATAAATAAATGCTCGCCACCCTTCATTGACTTTTATACATAGAATTCTTAGAATCTAAATACCATGCCTTGACATGGTGGGAGATGTAAGACAAACCTTAAAAATAACTTATAAAACTTGTTATTGTTTTACATTTAAAAATCTTAAACTAAAATGTTTTTGCTCTAAAATCTTAAACTAAAATGTTTTCGCTCTGCTGTCTCTCTCTCTCGAGACTTTAAGAGCAGGTGAAAACATAAACAGGTTAATTAATTAGAAATTTCTCCCTCCATCATTCAAGATATAAATACGTAAATATTTATAAACTAGATAGATTCTAAAGTTATTGAAATAATTAAGCCAGTAGATAAGACATTAATGAATAAATAAAATATACATAAATTATTAGGATAAGACTATAAGAAAGTGAAAGATATATGATTAAGTTACAGTTTTACATATTGATTATTTAAACATATTGCTAGCATTAACTAACTGTGGACTTTACAGCTGAACTTGATGGATTCTGATCTGGGTTGGCAAATAACCACTGTTGAACAAGCTTCTCTTTGTCACTAATGGAGAGATCTAAAAATGAATGTCCAAATTTGATTCCACCAGAATGGAAAATTGGTAATATTTCTTCACTGCATAGCTCTATAAATTGAAAGTGCATTTACCTTCTTTTAAATAATTGTTTGCTAAAGCCTGCTGTTAAATTCTGCCATCGTTGTTGCATTTTTTAAGCCAGCCATGAAATAATCACTATTGAACAAACTTCTTTAATCTGCTGTTGTTAGCTAAGTGTGCTGCAATCTGTTTGAACATTATTTTTGCCTATTTTGAAATTGTATTTACCTTTAAATAATTGTTTGCTAAAGCCTGCTGTTAAACTCTGCCATCATTGATGTATTTTTAAGCCAGCTACCAAAAAACCACTATTGAACAAGCATCTCTTTGTTGTTAATGGAGAAATCTGGGAATGAATGTCCAAATTTGATTTTGCCAGGATGGAAAATTGATATTTCTTCACTGCATAGCTCTATAAATCTATTTTAAAAATGTAAAATAATTTTTCTTGTAACTGTAATCAGTTATAATTTAAACTTTCCTATTTTTTATTCTATTTACTTTATTTTATTTCTACATTCATGTTATGATAAGCCATAATTTCAAAGCAGAGTAATTAATTTAATAAATTTTTGGGAAAGACAATTAGAAGCCCTCTGGTGTAATATTCTCATTGCTTTTTAGCCGATATAAATCACTGCTTTGAAATTTTTTAAATATTGATGAAATTTAGTATTATATTTTTGAAAAGTAGGATAATTAGGTTTTTTTGTTTGTTGATACTCCACGAAAGTTGGAATTTGTTTTTTTACATGTAGTGCCATTCATTTTTCATGACATCCACCATTTTTCTACTTCTTGCTTTGTTTAGGCTTTTGAAAAAAGCATTAAATTGTGTTTAGCATTGACATTTAATATTATAGCATTTTTTTTATTTCATGGGGGGGGGGGGTTATGTATTTAACCAATTTTTTTACTTGATTTTTTACTTACTTCTGATCGATTTGGATATCTTTCCGTAGGCATTTTAATTTTACAGACAACAATTTTTTGGATGTCTTGCACAAGGCGTTTTAATTTTACATCAATTTAACCGATTTTTGCATTTTAATTTTTATGTGGGGAGGGGTGTTTTATGTATTTAACTGATTTTTTTTTACTTACTTTTGATTGATTTGGATGTCTTGCCTTAAGCGTTATAATTTTACATCAATTTCAGCAATTGGATAGAAAAATTATCGCTTCCATGTTTCTTGGTGGTTTTTAATAGTACTGCAGTGTCTCCTAGTCTCTTATTTAATGAAAAGTAAAAAACCAGTTAAAGAAATTCTTCATATAGATATATGGAATCTTATAATTAAATATTAGTAAATACAGTAATTATTTTAATTTCAATTACAATGTAAAAATATTGCAAATTGAAAGAGATAACAAAAAAAAAAGTAAAGTAAAGAAAGCTATGATAATATATAAATACAAGCAAGACTTAATCAATAGGCAGACAGCAAATGTTAAGATCATGGAACTATGGGAAGGTTAACCTTTCAAAGTATTAGTTGACAAAGACAGGATAGTTGGAAGCACTCCTAAGTGATGACTATATTTTTTGTACTTTTCAAAATTTTTGATTACTGTATTTACTAATATTTAAGTATAAGATTCTGTATAGTGCTTTGAAGAAATAAAGACATCGATTTATAATATATATATATTGTAACCAGACTGCCATACAACGACTTCTTTACCTCAGTTATGACTATTTCCTGATGAGCATATTGTAGAAAGGAACCATTGATTGGCTTTCCCCCATACAGCTGTCACCCCCCTTTACAACAATATTTCCTGCTCATCAGAGGATGTAGCACCATAGAGACTGGAAACACCTATAAATTTATGTTTGGTTTTCCAAATGGCACCACTAGAGTTCCATCTCACTACAACCTGACTTACCTAGGTCTAGTTATGCCAGCCATAGCTCAGGAGGCATGAGATTATTATGAACAAGTGCAATGAATGATAAATGATGCAACATGAACAACTGGATTGGTTTTATATAACAAATTTATTTCATAATGTTTGTTAAGATCATCAATTCTCCATAGTTATTTTGGAGAATAAGCCCATAAAGTTCAGTTTGGTTTTATATAGTTCATCTTTAGGATCCATTTTCTGATATGCGCATATTTTCTTGGGTTCCGACAGTTACTCCTCATTGGTGATGTATTTATCTGCAGTGTCCTTTAATTTTTTTAGTTGTGATTCAAATATTATTCCTTGATCCATGTACAGCTGTATTTTACTGACAAGCATTTGCAATTCCTTCTCTTATAGATGTGTATGATTTTCTTAAGCATTTCCAATCCTTCCCAGTATAATCATGCTTGGTATATAACATTTATTATTCCACCAGGTAGAGATGTATTTCAATTATATAATGTTTATATTTCATTCAGATTGATATATATGGCATATATAATTTATACTAATGCAGACGTATTTTGTTTGCATAAACTTTTATGATTTATCCCATTAAAGACATTTTGATTATAAACATATAAGTATTTGGGATTTATTTCGATACAGACATAACATGTGTAAATATAAGTACCCATGAGTTATTCCAATAAAGCTGTATATTGTATATAAACATATAAGTATTTATGATTTACTTTAATGCAAATGTATTTTGCTGATCAGATATAAATATTTGTTCTTGATTTTAAAATATAAATATATATGATTCACCCCAATACTTATATTGTATACAAACATATAAGCATATATGACCTATTTTAATGCAAATGTATTTTGCTGATGATATATAAGTATTTGTTCTTGATTTTAAAATATAAATATATATGATTCATCCCAATAGACATATATTGTATACAAACATATAAACATTTATGACTTATTTTAAAGCACATATTTTGCTGATCAGATATAAGTATTTGTATATGCATATAAAAATTTCATTTATGATTTATTTTAAGAAAGATGTTTTTTTATTATAGACATTTAAGTATTTATGATTTATCCCCAATAAAATGTATTTGCATTTAGAAATATAATCATTCACGATTTCTTTCAAGAAAGATGTTTTTTGATTATAAACATATATAAATATTTAATATTTCATAAATCAATACCTTCATTTTCATCTGGTATGTTCATCCACTACAAGTTACTGTTGCATTTCAAAAAGGGGTTGCTTTATTTAAGCTGAATGGCATTAATTTAATTTCCATTGGGATTCACCCAAGCATGCTTGGAGATTCATGGCGATAGATAGAAAACTATTACTGACTTAGCCTGTCATCCTTATCATTTCCATATTATTTTTCTTTTCAACATCCAACATTGCCATATGACTGGAATGTTACTGACCAGAAAATCATGATGACTTAATCTACTTACCTGTATAATACCTAAAAACCACCAGATGTCCTTCACTAAATGTCTAAATGGATTGAGAAAGCAACTGCACAAAATGGACATTGTTTCAAGTATGTTGTTCAGGAATTCTAGCAACTGATGAATGACTTACTGAAGAATGATCCAAAGAGATAGATTATATCCATAAGATCTTATTGCCAAACTCATGGACATTAATCAAGATGATGTAAAGAAAGTTTTAATTTATGTATTTTTTATATATGTTTATAAAATTCTAGTCTTATTTATCTCCACACTTGGAAACTTAAATGTGTCTATAACTTGGAAGAGTGAAAGCAACAAAATGAAGGGAAGGGGAAATTATTGTTAGTATGTTAAATAAAGTTTAGGTCAGCTTTCCCTCGGTAGTGACTTGTATTGGATCATTACTATCATATGGAATAAGGTAAGATTTTTGATATTTCATATTAAGTACATACACTTACTACAGGACAGAGATCATGTTATTTGGTTTTTTCTGTTAACTAATAATTGTTATATTTATTTTTTTCAGTATAAATGACTAACCTTCTGGTACAGATGTCCTTTTCTATCAACCATAAGGAACCATACATAGGTAGGGGTCCCCAAAAAGATGAAACATCAATAACTGAAATTGGATGATGAGGCTATTACACATACACTTGTATATTATGAATTAGTTAGCTTTGTGGTTGATTTAGTAATTTTTTACCATTTTTATCTGCTTTATAAATAATTAGTGCCTTGTCATGTATCTCTACGATGAGTAAGGGTTGGAATAGTGAACATGTTCAAATGTTGTTATGGTAGAAATACATCTTTGACATAGACAATTATATCTTTTTATCAGGTTAAAAAGTTTTGAATCTTTTATTTAATAAACATTGTGAATTTGATTTAAATTAAACTGGTCTCTAGTTTATCAAAATCATTTATACATTCATTCACCAACTTATAACCAGATATAATAATACAGTCATGTTTGGAGAGATCTTTAAATAAATTGGGACCTGTATAGAGGAACAGTAGTTGGTATCTAGTGTAAATTGCCCCTGAAGAGAGCTGAAGGCAGATTTCTCCGAGTTTGTATACTGAGTCATGAACCTGTAAAAAGGGGTGAGGTATAGATGAACTAGCCCAAATTGTATGTTTTAATGTGTAACTTAGAGCTAGCCCATTGAGGAAGATATAGATTAGGTGCTTTGTGTCATTCATAGCATCCTAACAGAAGATCCTAGGTCTGACCATAGTGAGATGCCTCATCTTTTCTGGTGAAAAACCTGAATCATTACATTCTGGCATCCAAACATTAGGGGCACAAAACAGAATTTCTAAGGTGTAACCATTGTATTGGTAAATTAAAAAAAAAATTTTTTTGGGAACTTATTCTTTTGCCAAATTTCCCATGGTGTACAACCTGATGAATTTACCTGAGTAGCAACCAATTGATACACCCAACCATAAAAGAATGAGACTCGTGAATTTAAACCATTTCCAAGCAACCACTCGAAAAAGAAAACTTTATGTGAAACATTGAGTATAAATTAACTGATAAGATTAATATGATAAACTGAGATCATAAATAAATAATTAATAAACCAAACTAAAATAGGCGAGTTAGGCAAATAAAAGGACAGGCTAAAAAAGTAGGCATTAAAAACAACATACAAACAAAAAAATACAGTGGGAAGTTAAATATAAGCACTGGCAAGGAGTAGCAGATCCTATGACATATATCTATTTGTATCTATGAAGAAAGAAATAACTTTATACTATTAAAATTTTTTGATGATAACCAGAAGTGGAAAACAAAATAAGCATAAATATGAAATCCACAAAGTAGTAGTGATAGCTAAGTTGAAGATGCTGCTATTAGCAGTAGGGGTCTTCACAGATCCAAATACCTGGGGGCCTATGACTGTGGTTGATCACCCTCCCCATATACAGACTACAGACTGAACAACACCTCAAACACAAGAAGCACTTGATGAGATGGCTCAAGTACCTGAATTCGAAGTGGCACAAGCTACAAGAAGTAATATTACCATGGAACAAATGCTCCAAGTGATTGTAGAAATGAACCAGCAAATTGAAGCAAGGATGAACAGTAACATGAGCAGCCTATGATATGACATGAACAATATAAAGGGAGATGAACCAAAGCATGAGTAGTGTGAAGGAAGAATTAAAAGAAAAAATGGATAATAGGATGATCAATATGGAGAATTTAAAAGCAAACATGGATGTTAGGGCAGACTTTAGAAACAAAAGATATAGAAACTAGGCTGCCCAACGACATGGAACAGTTGTCAATAAGTCTAAGCAGTGTTCCAAGGGACAACTCTGAAATGAAACAAGCATGGGGTGAGATGAGAAATGAGATAGATGAGAAAGATATGAAATGTCAACAGTAATTTGAGTTCAGGTCTAACATCATACCATGAGACCATTAAGGATGAGGTGCATGCAGACCAGAAGCTCCAAGTGAGGTCTGAAGGTAGTTTCCAAGACATACACTCAAAGATGGATCAAGTCTGTGCACAACAGAATATAGAGAGATGCATGACAAAACACTAGAGGCCATGGATCATCTCAAATGACTTGAGGACAAAATAATCTCATTGGAAACTGACACAATCTTGGCCAAAACAGTTCTGGAGAAACTGGTGGGAATGTGATTGATACACACAATCAGATCAGCCGAATGGACCAGATATTTACAGAGATCAAATCCCAGCTATGCTAAAAGACACCGATTGGAGTGCAGCAAACTGAGATGGATCAAATCCAGAAGTGAAAAATGGAATGACACAGGGAACATAGAGAATCACAATGACATGTGTTGAATCCACTCTCCCACATCACACAATACCCAAGACAGATTTTCCTCTCAATTTTAACTTAGAAGGGATAATCCTGAGCACTTATCTATTCAACCCTGATAACCATGAGTCACATGGTGAATCTATGAGAGACAAGGATACGCAGCATCACTAGTCAATTGAACATTGAGTGAGTACACTGAGGTACACCACATTGCTACATGGCAAGGTAATGACAGTTCAGACCACTCAGTGAACCTACATGCAGATAATACAGAATATGAGTTGGATTATAAATCTCAGCAGAGTTGGATTGTAAATCTCAGCAGAGAGAATAGTCAAATGATACTCCCAAATATCAGGTGAAACAGCCACAGGATTTTCAGATTAATCCTGAGTCAAGTGACAAAGCCATAAATCAAAATGGCTCCATATTTTAAAAATATCATGAGAATATGTAAAGGCAGACATGATATTAAACAAATTGGATGCATATTTGGAATCCTAGCACATTCGTATTCACCATCAAAAAGTTAACATTTCTCAGACATGATGTTGATGAACTGAGTGACAATCAGACTAGAGCATTACTAATTATGGCTACTGCAAAAAGTTGTCACAATAGAAAAGCCAATTTTGAAGGCACAAATGAAGTCAATAGACTTGATCATCTCAAATGTACATTATGTCATTTAAAGCCCCTCCACAACCAAAGGGATAATCAAAATATGAAAAGCCATTGGAGAATAATGGAAACAACCATATTACAAACCAAGAAACAAAAAGGTCCACAGTTCCACAAGTTATGCAATATACCTATGAAGGCCCTTTACATTCATTAAGCATTTAAAAAACAAATGTTAAGAATGGACCCCAAGGATTGTGACCTGAAACATGTAAACTGGATAACCCCAAAGGAATGAACCCAAATGTTTTATAAAAATGGGGAAAGAAAACTGATCATGACAGACACCAAAAAAAATTTCAAATGCAAGTAGGGCATGAATAGATGTACCTATGTTTCCCTAAACCACAGCTATGGCCATCCAACCCAACATAGGGTATGGGCTAGCCAAGTAACTCAAAAATGCAATAAAAGTAACCAAATAAACCCAATATACTCAGTGACATGGAAAGGAATATACAGAAAGTGTAAACAGCTTGTGGATACGGCTGAGCAAAGGAATAAAAACAAGGAAAAGTACACATAATTTTAAGATAGGATATAAGGTTTTTATAAAAACAGCCCATCTCAATATTTATAAAAATAAAATATCCCATCTCAATAAGCTGCAGGAAAATAAAAATTTACTAGCCATATGAAAGACCATTCACTATTGTGAAACAATCACGTCCAACACATTTTGGATAGACTTAGATTAGGAATATATATAATGCCTGCATTTTAAAGCTATATTTTGGTCAGTCAATGACCACATAAGTAACATAGTTATCTGGTATGCAAGTTAAAAGATAGGCATGAGCCTTAGTTGAAACTAGAAAGAAAAGGGAGATAACATCAAAAAAGTGTGGTCATTAATTTATGAGGGTATACCCAGGCAAGCACAAAAACAATTATTGGGAATACTTTAAAACTGAGACATATAGGAGTTGTTACATACAAAATGATGGACACTCCAATATTTTATATCTCATTTAGACCTTAAAAAGATCAAGTCTCAAAAGGAAGCAGAATGAGGGCTAATGAGGTAAACTATGTGCCATCTGCAATAGACACATTATCAGTTGAGTTCAGACCACATAACCATAAGAAAAAAAGAAATGACCCATACATAAATATCACTTTACTGTAGGGTAGTTAACCATAAGAAAAAAAGAAATGACCCATACGTAAATATCACTTTACTGTAAGGTAGTTAATGGAGTAGAAAATTATCAAGGAACATGGATATAGTTGAGAAAATATCAGAAGATAAAATATAGACTTTATAATGCTTCTTTTAAAAAAAGACAATCCAACACTAAATCAATACATACATTACTTAAGTGTTAAAATTTTGATATCAAAATTTTAACCCTGTAAGGTAGAGGAGTTGTAAGGATAGCTTACAATCCTATCGAGACCAAACTTTATTTATCCACACCAACAAATCAAACCTACAAAACATAAGCTTAGCTAACAGGTGGTTGAATATGCACTATCATTTTTTTTGTAAATATACATATATATATACATGACAAATGTTTTCTTTAAGTACCAAATTAAAAAATGTCAATGAATTAATATCTTATTTAATGAAAAGTAAAAAAAACACAAAGAAATCCTTCATATATATGCCAACAATGGGTTAATTATCAATGTGTTATACATAACAAATAAAAACATATAGTGTTGACCAAATACCAAGCCAATCTCTAAGAAACCAAGTGTGGAAAATAAAAGTAGAATTGTTATGTAATTTTATTTTTAACTACAATCAATATAATACATGCAACAATAGACAGCCATGGCAATGGAAAAGCTAGTATCCCAAACCCCAGAAACTAAGCATGGTATAAAAGAAAACCCAGTTCATTGCCATCTTATTTTTCAAATGATGCAATAACTATAAGATCGAATAAAAGAGATGGATGACTTGTTCAAATATTCCATATTATCTATAATTTTCATAGCATAAAATTATAAACAATTACAACCAACATTTAAGAAGACAAGTTTGATAGATTCATGCTGTTTAACAAAAGAACTGATTTTATATTGATATTTAAAAATAAAAACTGTACTATTATTCAAACACAAAGAAAAAAGAAATAATATATTGCCAGCATTTATATAAATGAAGTAATTTTTTTCTTTTATAAGCCATTAAATGCCAAATAGCAAATCAAGAAAAATTAAATGTTATAAACTGCTGTGCAATGTATTCTGGCTAAATTAACATTGCCATAGGCCTGGAGTGCTACTGTCCTGACCATAGAAGCACAATAACATTATCTACTTACCTGTCAATGCCTACATAAACACCAGATGTCCACTAAATGTCTAAATGGGATAGAGGACAGCAACCACAGAAAATAGAAACATCATTTCAAGCATGGTGCTGAGGAATTTTCATGACTGATGAGTGACTTACCAAATAATCTTGAGATATTGCATCCATAAAAAACATTATTGTCAAACTCATGGACATTAATCAATCTCTTGATCACTATTTCCTATGCTTGCTCATAACTTATTAAAACAGGCAAAGCTCTCCATACAGTAGTGCCACTCACTGACAAAAGCCACAACCTAGAAACTAGTCTGGGATATTGGTTGAATAGGCACTAGATAGAGATTTTTTGTACAAGCCTTCTGGCATCCATTGATTATTCTTGCTTGCACTGAGTGGCAATACTGTATGAAGAGTATATTTTTTTTGTTTGTAAAATTCTTTTATTTATCTCAACACTTGGGAGCTTAAACATGTCTATAACTTGGAAGAGTCAATTAGCAGTGAAAGCAACAAAATGAAGGGAGGACGAATTATTAAGTTAGATAAAAAAAATTGTTAAAGTTTAGGTCTGCTTTCCCACTGTAGTGATTTGACATTTGATCATCACCACTATGATGTGGAATAAGGTAAGATTTTTGATACTATTCCATAATAAGCATATACACTTACTACAGGACAGATTTTATGTTGTTATTTTTTTGTTAACTAATCATATTTATGTTTTCGGTATTAATGATTAACCTTGTACGGATGTCCTTTTCTATCAATCGTAGGTAACCATACATATGTAGGGAGGTCCTTAAAGAAGATGGAACATCAATAACTGGAATTGGTCATCAAGGCTATTACACATACTGATTTTTTTACCATTTTTATCTGCTTTGTAAATAATTAGTGCCTTGTCATGTATCTCTACCATGGGTAAGGGTTGGAATAGTGAACACATTTAATCGTGATATGGTAGAAATACATCCTTGACACACACAATTGTTAAAAGTTTTGAATTTTTTTGTTTTATTTAATAAACATTAATAATTTGATTTAAATTAAACTGGTCTCTAGTTTATCAAAATCATTTATACATTCATTCATCAACTTATAACCGGATATATATACATACACACACATTTCATTCTTATATAATAATTCAGTAATGTTTGGATGGATCTCTAAATCAATTGGAACCTGTATAGAGGTGCAGTAGTTGCTATCTAATGTAAGAGAACCAAAGGCAGATTTCTCCCTGAGTTTGAATACTGAGGCATAGCGGAGCCAGAAAGAGGGGTGATGTATGGATGAACTAGTCCAAATTGTATCTAAATTTAATATGTAAAACTTTAATATGTGTTAATATTAAATATGCACACATTATGTAATTCAAATATGATATATTGAACAATTATCTTGAATAATTCTATAAATGATAACGATTTATTAACTCTTCAAACTTTTTCGAAGGCTTACCCTTCATTATCAAGAAGTACAAACTCTCTTATTGTTTTCAACGATATACTGATATGCAAATATTCGACCAAAACCAGGTAAATATGCAAATTAGAATCAGAGCGCCTCCACTTATAATGTGTAAACTTAGAGCTAGCCCATTGGAGGTAGATACAATCATAGGTTAGGTACTTCATGTCAGTCACAGCATCCTACCAGAAGACCCCAGGTCTGACCGCAGTGAGATGCGTTCCCCCTCTTCTGGTGGAAAACCCGGACTGTTACAATATATTATAACAAATCATACAGCTTCAATAAAATACTTGAAATTAATATTACCAATCATTTATCAGTCACATCACTGGAATAAATGCTTGCAACCAATTGAATTTCAATTGTGAATTATCAATATCTTTTGCAAATCCCCGTGCGAATGGATTAACAAAAACAAGCCAGCTTTTCTGTTATATATTTCTGACCTTGGTTTATTGATATAGATAGTCAACTTGTGGTAAAGGGTACTACATCCTAATTAACAAGTGTCTGCTAAATTAAATTTTGACAATTATTTGGAAGCTAGATTACATTCTGATAACAAAAGCCATTGTATAGCTTAACAACACATCTCATCTATTTACTACCATTCACCAGATTTCTATTTGTTAACTACCATACAAACTTAAAAGTGTTATATTATTTACATTTAATAAAAATCATAAATTAGATCTATGTAGCACCATATCATGATTATTATTCACATGATTACCATTTCATATGCTTACACATGCTGTTAATAAAAGTACCATACTCCATCCAGAAGTGCCACCAAGTGCAAGCTTTTGTAATCAATGGATGCAGGAATGTTTGTCCATAAAATCCCTACTCATCCAATATCCCTAGACTTGGTACTCTTATTATTGTTGTTGTTACTATTACTCACAAAGAATGGAATGTTTTATGTCCAAGCCCCACAGATAGTGGAAAACCTTCATAAGAGTATTAATTGTGAATAACATGTAAGTAATATTTAATCAAGAGTATCTCCTTCAACCTTGTAGAATATATTGGTTCATCAAAGGTTGGATGTTGTTTGATAGTCTTTTGCATTTTACTCTTTTCATTCATTAATCGCTCAAGTTAGTCTAGGACCCAGTTGTCATGAATCTCTCATGCCATTAATAATCTCTGAATTAACTAATGGAAATGTATGTTTGTGCACCATTTGCATCCCTTATAACCACAGTAAACCCTCAAAAATTAAGAAATCAATGCAAGATGTAAGCTTAGTATATTGGAAGTGTGATCTTTCCTTGAACAGTACAGTTAGTAATGAGTTGATTTGGAACTGGATTTGACATAGTAAGTTTTAGCTGAAAAAGATTGTATGATTAGGCAGCCCTATTTTGGAATCCTCCTGCCTATTGCAGAAATGGAAAGATCTAGAACATGTGATCTAAAAATGACATCTCACACTAACTAAATTGTCATGCCTATCAGTTTACTTATTAAAGCACCAAAAAAATATTATCAGCAATGTTGGTAAAGCAGGAAATAGATCTGTGGAATATGTAAATTTTATTTGGATACAAACTTTCCAAGATAATGGAGAATGGAACTAGCTATTAAGGAGTTGCAAATGGTGTCAAAACTTGTCTTGCACATAGATATTACTGCATATACTTTAAAATTAGATTCAGAAAACTCAGAGAGAAACAAAGCATTTATTCCTTGTGGGATAGCATTATTAAGCAATATCACTAAAAAACACATTTTTCTTTTTGAAAAATTTAATGCACATGTTGATATAAATAGTAGAATTTGGCAAAAGTTGTTAAGAAATGATAATATCTCAAATATTTAGCAAGAAAAATTCCTATAAAGTAATATGGATGCATCCAGCTTAAAACAATGGCATTTAATAATTATATTATAGATAGGAGTCAGAAGAGACATTCATATTATACAAGCACAAATTCAGATTGTTGGTATGAATAAAATAGTAGTTGTATCAAAAGAGAGTTTTATTCCAATCAATTCATTTTTTAGAAGCATTTACAGTATATACTAAATTTTATTCAACATTAAAATTGTTAATTTGGACTTTCAAAATTGTAATATTACTATGGCATGGAACTATCTTAGGGAGTGTGTTATGGATTTAAATAATCTATTGTTGAGTTCTAACAATGTTATTAATGATTTGATTAAAAGTAAACATGATATTTTCTGTTTTTCAGAGTAATAAATTAAAGAAATATAGATATTTAAAGGCAGAAGTTTAACAACTGACAAGAAGGCTTAAAAATGATTCGTGGATTAAAACTACAAAAAAAGTTATTCACTGATCATAATTAATCTAGAACTTTATTTAATCATCACATGATCACCATCTCTTATACTAGCACATAATTGTTGTAAACAAAGGCAAAAACTCTCCATACAGTAGTGCCACCCTGTGCCAACTAGAGTAATCAATGGATGCCACACTGATGATGGCCACAAGCCAGAAACTAGTCTGGGGATATTGGATGAGTAGGCACTAGATAGGGATTTTATGCACAAGCCTTCTGGCATCCATTGATTACTCTGGTTGGCACAGGGTGGCACTACTGTATGGAGAGTTTTGCCTTTGTTAACTTTATTTAATCACTGAACAGATCATATAGATCCGAGAAAGAATATCAAAATCCTACTAAATCCAGCAATGACAATCTCTTAGTAAAATATGGCAGTGGAATTTTTTAGACTCGTGAAGTTGCTTCTAATGTTCCATATTTTTAAAAATAAACATATAAACAAGATTGCAGTAATTATCATTGAATATCATTATTATCTATTACGGTAATGATATTTTCAAGAATTTTATTGAATAGTTGTTTCCAGTCATAGATTAATGGTTACCAGAGACTTAATGTAGTTTTAGAGAATCAAGAAGCAATGTAGAAATAATTTTCGTTATTAGGCAAATGTAAGAAAAATAGCAGGAACAAAGGAGTGGTGACTTATATATTGCTTTTATTGATTTGGCTAAGGCATTTGATTCAATTAATTGAATAGGGCTATGGTATTGTTTGCAATTAATTGACTGTCCACTGAACTGTATTCACATTATATAGCTACTACATGATGAAATATTACAGTTGAAAAATCTGTGGTATTTGAAATGAAAACTAGTGTTAAATAAAAATATCTGCATGCTTCAACTTTGACTTCAATTTTTATGACAGAAACTATTTATGAGGTTTAATGACATGGGATAAAGATGCAAGACAGATTTGACAGAAGAATTTTTAATTTGGATCAATTAAAAATAAGAACATCTTGGATTTACAATATGCTGATGATTACGCTATTTTTTGCCAGTTCAAAAAATAATTACTGAATATACTTACTGTTTCAAATGAGCATATAAAGACTATATGTAGACTTTGATTTAATAAACAATATTCAAAAAACTCAAGTTCTTTATCAGCCAGAGATGAAAGAAAAATCTTCAGCAACTTTTAGATTGGATGGTTATTAACTTGAGAATGTAAATCCATTTAAATGTCTTGGTGGTTGTATAAGAAGAAAGGTGGGCTTAAGTAGTAAGGTACAACAGAGACTCTAATCTGCTGCTGCTGCTTCTAACAACTTAAACGATAGGGTATGGATCACAGGAAAATAACTACTGCAATTAAATATAAAGCAATTGTTTTATCTAATCTATTGTAATGAACATAAGAACACTCTCAAAAAATTTTAAAATACAAGGTAAGATCATAAAACCAACAATATTGTTTTCTGGATGATACTATAAAGTCTATGATTGTAAAATCACATATTCATTGGGTTTAACATATAAAACATAAATACAAGATTTAAACCACTAAACATCACATGATCACTATTTCCTATGCTAGCACATATCTGTTATTAAAACAGGCAAAACTCTTCATACAGTAGTGCCACTCACTGAAGAAGGCCACAAGCCAGAAACTAGTCTGGGGATATTGGATTAGTAGGCACTAGATGGGGATTTTATGCACAAGCCTTCTGGCATCCATTGATTACTCTGTTTGGCACTACTGTTTTGAGAGTTTTTGCCTGTTTTAAATACGATTTCCTAAAAAAAAATGTTTTGAGTTCGAATCCTGCATATATCATATATAAATGCAGATTTAAGCATATATAATGTATTAATTTATAGTGAAGTAAAGCATAATTTTCTTGGAGATCGACTTCATTTACATTATAAGGATTATCTCAGACACTCTAAAGAACTGTTTCCATTGAGAAGATAGAACTCAGAAAAGAATTTATTAGAAAGCCACAGTTAAACATAGTGTTGAAATACCTGAGTTTTTACGTTGGCTAAATCATTTGCATATACTTTGCATATCACCTTTATTTCTCTTGCATTATCATTATGAATATGAGGCAAATGGCCTCGAAAGCGCTTAGCATTTAATATTTTTTGCACTCACTATAGCTTCTCTTTCAAGCACTTCACACACTTTTAATTTTATATATTACAATAAATAAAAAAAGATGGCAAAATATCAAATAAATAGAAAAATAGATTAGCATAGCCTAGATGTGAACATATTTGTAACTCACAGATTAGTTTTTATAATTGAGAAAACTTATCTTTGGATTTTTTTTAATCAGGAAATTGGAATGATCATATTCATTTATGAGTTGGCTGTTGATTTATTTAAAATTTTGGGCACATACAGAATTGTTATTTTATTTTATTTATTATATGGAAATTAAATTTGGAATCTATTGGCATAATAAAAACATATTAGAAAGTTTTCATTTAAAAAATACTCTATATTTTTTTTTTACAAATAAGATCAATTAATTTATATCGAGCTTAAGAAATTTTTATCTTAGGAAAATTATTTCAAAAATTTTCTTTAAAAATATAGTTGTTTTTACGATGAGGAATAAATTATATTGAAGAGCTACAATTAGACATGGTGTTAAAATAGCTACCAATATAGTATCTGTACTATGTTCGATTTTCTTTGGTTTGGTTTTATTCACTGCATATAGCCACTGAAGCCCCGCTAGAAAAACTATTTGTGTACATGGAACATTTTTTGGAAAATTCAATTCTGAAAAAAATATATACTTTATTTAATCAATACAGAATACAATAAAAATGAACTGGGTTAGTAACACAAATTAAAAAAAAAAAAGAGTAATATGAAAATTACTTTTTTAATTTTGATTTCCAATGATAAACAGAATGGTAGTCCCAAAAACAGCTAGAAAGAAGTTTCAGTTCACCATTGTTTTATTGCTGAGATGGCATATGTGATCCAGATGAGACTGTAATAATTCAAGGAGTGTACCTTCTATCTTTATCATAATTTGGCTCCAACTCTTGAACATATTCAATCGCCTGGGTGATCAACATAATGGTTTTGATGGTTGACGGCCGAATGTCCAATTATCTTTATGGGAAAATGTTTAATTTTCAATGATGACCTACACACTTAAATGTTCAATATTTCAATAATGATCATTTTTTTATCATATAAGCACAAATGGCAAAACTCATTACTATATGTATTGTCACACACAGCAATACGTATAGTGAGTTTTGCCTGTTTTAACAAGTTATACACAAGCATAAGAAGTGGTGGTCATGTGGTTTATTGGCTTAAAACCAATCCTGCCTAATAGGATAGTGGTGGCTATGGTTATTAAAAAACCAAAGACACCAAAATGTATGGGTACTGAACTTGGTTTAGATCCATATGACTATATAAGCTAATGGGCTTGGATTAAAAACATTAAGGTGTTTTCAGTTTAAGACTCATAGTTTTGTAGTTAAATGGAGATAAAAGGTGGTTGCTGGAGGGTTGCATTAGATCCTAAGATCTAGGTGCAGTGCTCTCAGATCCAAGGCTCCTCACTGACGAAGGCCACAAGCCAGAAACTAGTCTGGGAATATTGGATGAGTAGGCACTAGATGGGGATTTTATGCACAAGCCTTCTGGCATCCATTGATTACTCTAGCTTGCTGTGTGTGGCAATACGTATAATGAGTTTTGCCTGTTTTAACAACAGTTATACACAAGCATAAGAGGTGGTGGTCATGTGATGTTTATTTTTAGATTACTTTGTAAAACAAGCTGAAAAAAAAAGCTATTTAACTTTTTGGGGAAATGTTTTATTTTCCAATTATGAAATAACCGTTAAATATTCCAATCTTTGCAACTATTTATGTTTTTAGATTACTTAATAAAATTTAAAAAAAAGTTTATTTAAATACAGATAAATGTTCTAAAAATACAAATCTATGTTTAACTACTTATATATTTATTTTTAGATTACTTTATAAAAACCTAGGTTTCATTATTTGTCCTTAAAAATGTGTTAATGTAAGGTACGCTAAATCTTCAATTTATCAATTAGTTTTCATTCGTAAGTAAAAGCAAAATGCATACTATATTGGTACCATTAAAAGGTTTCTGTAGAAAAACTTTCTGCAAAAGCATTGCAAGATAACAAATACACAGAATAATAGACGTTTTACATATGGATGTATTAGTAAATATTTAAGAGGTACTTAGGGACAATTATTGACACTGAGGGGAACCATCAAACCACTACTAAAATGATAAATGGAATAAGTAGTCAGAGTATGGTTAGTTTTTTTTGCTTACAAACAAAAGCAATGTTATATAAACAAAATTAAACAAAAATATATTGTTTACTTTTTTAAAAAAATGATACTACAATTGACAGATGGTTAAAAAATGTAGCAATTTAATTAAATAAACAAAGAGCAAAAATACAAATTTACTTGTATAAATTAATTTAAAAATAAATAAATTACAAATAAACAACAAAAAAAAAATAGGAATTTAGTTGTACAAGTAATTAAGCAAACAAATAACAAGAAAAAAAAAATACAAAATGAGTTGTACAAAGTAATTTTTTTTATAAACAAGTTTATGACAGAATGTTGAAATCGTATGCGGTTGGGAAGTAGCATTTTATTTTTTTTGATTTATTACAGTTTTCAGATCAAGATGGATTTTATTAGTTTGTGGAAATGGCCTTTTTTACTGTTCATTAAAGTTGGGTAAAGGTTTTAAAACCACTTTTAGTATTATTTTGAGAAAACACGCACAAAGTAATTTTTTTATTTTATTTGATTGCAAATAAACTAAACCTAAGCCCCATTATCTATTTTTCTTTAGGTTGCTTTATAGACAAAAAATCCATTTGTTCCTTTAAATGCAACTTCTCCAAATGAGTATTGTTTCTATTGAAACATACAGAAAATTATTTTCAAGAAAGAAATTCATCATTCCTTTTGGTTTTAACCCTCTTAATTTCTCAAAAAAATTACACATCAATTTTCAATACTCATTCTGTCTAAGTATGTAAAAAATCTAGAGGATGGTTGATCTAAAAATCTTTTTTTTTTTTAAATTCTTTGTAAAATTCGTTTTGTATTTTCTTTTTTATTCATTTAATTACTTTGTACAACTGAATTTGTATTTTTTTTTCTTCTACTTTATTTGTAATATTTATTTCTTTATTTATTTTTAAAAAAATTTTGCTGGAATGAGAGTATCTTCGCATTTAACATTGCTGATTTTGTATTATGTATGCGCTAGTGAGAAAAGTTTACCTTCTAAATAGAATTATAAAATTGTAATTTTATTCTTATTTAATTTCTAAATTTGTCGTCTGTCAATTGTAGTATCATTTCTGAAAAAAATAAACATATCTTGCTTACATAACATACATTACTTTTCTTAATTTTCGTATGTATACAAAAAAAAAAAGAAATTCGGACAATTTGTTCTATTTATCACTTGGTATTTTCAGTAATGGTCTAATACCTCCCCCAAGTATCTATAAGTGTCCCTAAGTGCCTTCTAAATGATTAGTTATGCATTTGTGATTCACACATTGTATAATCATTGCAAAACTCATATTTAGGTTTATCTTTTTTTCTCTCTCTTGAAGTTGGAATGGTCACACTAGTTTGCAAGTAACTGCAAAAGAAATATCTGAGTTTAGACATTTCTGGGAAATGATATAGTTAGCATACTCCATTCAATTTATCTTTCAGCCATTGCATGACACTACTAATGCCATACTGGGATAATTTGATGAATTGAAAATTTTTGGAAAAATTGGTTCTCATAAAAGGATATTATACTAAAGTCAATTGTAAATGTCAAATTTTATGGAATACATTAGTAAAAGAATCAAATCCTTTATGACATATTTTCTTTTTTATTTTTCATCAAAAAAATGTATTACTTAATCAATATATGGTATGATAAAATAATGAATTGTGTTAGTAACCAAAAATAATTTTTAAAAAAGTAGGATAAACTCACAAATTATTTTTTTTTTGTTAATTTGATTACTGGCAGTAAACAAATCTCGGTAAACATTACCTTTAGCGGGCTGAAACATATGCACTCTGGCAAAAAATTTTCAAACTACAATGCATAGTTCTCAGCAATACATATAATAAATTCCACAAAAATGGCGTCACTATTGCAAAGAATCATGAATGAAAATTCCTGCAGAGAGGATGAAAATAAGGTATTGCTGGCACTAAATTGCCATTTTAGCTTATGTTTTGCATTCATCCATAGATTCTCTATATTTTGTGTTTGAATATGTCATCTGGATCCATGAGGTTCTCCTGGTGCACAACAACAGAATGCATACATGTGCTATCATAAATTGTGCCTAGATTATTGTATGCAGCTCACCATACCATAATGATGTGGGTCCCTAGAAAATATACTGTTATATAAGGGGTTCCTATCTGGAATCTCTGACATGAAACACTTTCTCCAACCCCTCTCTCTGCCACAGAACATCCAATGACTTTCTTGCCATCCTCAATATTTTCTATGAAAATATTTATAGTTTTGTCAGCTTCTACAATTAATGGCACTTCATCATTGTCAAATCCACTGAATTGCAGATTTTGCTCAAAGTATCTTGTACATTCAATCTCTGTAAAAAGTTGCCCAATCTATAACTTGAGCACTTACACCAGTCTCATGAACAATGTAATCTTACAGCAAATTATTTGCCCAATAATAGGCTATAAGCACAAGGATTTGCAGGGACAAATGATTTCTGGGGGAAAAAAGCCGTGTCTGGATATACAGCGACGATATAATCTGCATTGCCATTTAACACTATCTGCACCTTCAACACATATCACCAGTTAACACTGTTTATTGCAATGTTGACATAAAACATTGTTCTTCAGCAGCTGCCTCCTTGCTAACCATCTCATTACCAATTCCAGAGTTTGAAGTTTCTTCGTCAATTGCCATGAATGCCAAGATTCTGCACAAATAGCATGAAGATCTAACATTTCATTTACTGGCACAGTTACACAATTTATGCCTGCCACAGCTTTATTGTAGTTAGTCATAAAGTAATGCAATTTTCATAAAGTTCTCCGAATGGATTTCAAACACCAGATAGCGTAGTACAATTACTTTGTCAAAATACCAACTTTACAAGTGCAGATATTATCAAAGTATCAACTTTACAACTACAGATATTGTCAAAATACCAACTTTAACTACAGGTAAAAAAAAACTAATAAAATTTGAAAAAAAAAAGTTTGAAATTATTCTGCCAGAGCATTATGTTTCGGCTGGCTAAAGGTAATGTTTACCAAAATCTCAAAGAGAGGTTTTGGTTCGCTGCTGTTTTATTGCAGAAATAGCACATGTAATCCAGATGATACTATAATAATTCAGGGAGTAGCTGTCATCTTCTTCCCATGAATGCTTGAATACTCCAATCACCGGATCAAAAAAATGCTTTTGATGATTACTGACGGGAAAATGATTCCGTTATGGGAAAATGATTCATTTTTCAATGACATGCATAAATGTTCAATAAATCAAATATTTTATTATAATACATGTGCAAACACTACTTTTTATTTTGGTATTAATTTCATAAACACTTTGAAAATAAAAAAACAATTTCTACGCATGCCAATTATTATTTTTTTTACATTACTTTTAAAAACATTATTATAAAAAAAATATTACTGTTTCACAGGTAAGTTACAAATCTGTATTCCCTTTTCACGTATTTATTGATAATTATATAAAATCTAGGTTTAAATATGAGTCAATGCAAAAGTACGCTGAATTTTCAATTTAACCATGTGATGTGATGCACTGTGACTTCTCCTTATACGAAGTCAGGAATCTCTCAGCAACTATGCCCAGAGAAACCTGTTAGCCACTATGACCTTCCCACCCTAAGTTTTCCCATATTCTTCTCTAACCTGCTCTATCCCATTTTCACAACATAATCTTTGTCAACTCTATGGCCTTTATACCTAAATCCCTTGTCTTTTGCCAAACCCAGCATAAAAACCAATAAGCCACTTTCTGTGTAATCACATTTGTTTATATTTATTCTTAGATTTCATTATTGGTATCCTTTCTGCTTTCAGGCATTTACATTCAACTAACAGATGCCTAATATTTTCTATGCCTTTCTTACATAACTTGCAGACTAAACCACCCATATTTTTCCATTTATGTGTATATTCCCTTGTTGCTAAAGATCCTATTCAAGCTTTAAACAGTAAACTACTTTCCTTGCTATTATCATAAATTAACTCGCACCCAATATTCCATTTACTTCTATAAATATTTAAATTCTTTTTATTCTCCATACTAGTTCTCCATCTCTCCAACTCCCTATTCTTTATTAATGCATCTATTCTTCTATCCCATTCCTTAACACTAATATTTAACAATTCTCCTAACACAATCATCCCACCTTTTCTATAAGCATACCGACATAAAGTCTTATCCAAATCTTCTGCATATCGAAATACCTTTCTCAACCATCTTGTTGCTTGCCCTTTATTCATATCCCAATAAAATACAATTTTGGCTATTCTTTTATTATCTATAAACTGCAATCTAATGAACATTTTCATTTTGCATTCCTCATATAAAAACTTGACCTTCCCATTTCTCCTTGATTTGCCTCCTTTACCATGTCTTCCTACTTCTTTCTGTATTTTTTCTAAGTAATCTAATACCCCTTTACTAACACAATGCATCATTATCATGTCAACCCTGTTACTCCCTTCCATACAATTCTAGCTACATCATATTTATTATATGAGAACACTGTTAATTTCTTTATCAATCCTTTTATTTTCTTTGCTTCATTTATCAATTTTTTCTTCCATTCATCCAAGCAATTTCTCTGACTACTTAAAATGATTCCCAAATAGTTATATCTATTCACCAAACTTAATTTTATATCCCCAATAAAAAAATCTGTCTTCTCCCTCCCCAGTATTAATCATCATTACTTTTGATTTTTCTTCACTAAATTTAATCCCCCTCTCTTTATCCACCTTTGTGCATGTCCTCAGCATAGCTTCCATATCTTCCCTTCTTTCTGCACACAAAAAAACATTCTCAGCATAGCTTCCATATCTTCCCTTCTTTCTGTACCCAAAAAAACATCCGCAAATAAAAGACCTGACAATGTATATACTCCCTTGCCATCTATTAATGGTATCTCTATTCCTCTTCCTAATCTTTCTATTGCTCTCTCCCCATTTCTCTCAAATATAACAAAATAGGTGACACAGGGTATCCTTGCCTTAGACCCACCTCATTTTTAACTTTATCTGATTCTATATTCCCTAATTGATACTTATAGTAATTATTTTCATACAATTTCTTAATAATATCCACTAAAGCTCCATCCATTCCCAAATTTACTAAACTTACCCAAAATCTATTTCTAATTATTCTATCATATGCCTTCTCTATATCTATCAAAAACCTATCTGATCAAAAACCTCTTGCATTTCTCCCACTGTATTATTTTCTTCCGTTCATTTTGCAATCCTTCCAGCCACCATATATGAAAAAACTTTATATAGCACTGATGTTACCGTTATCGGTTTATAATTGTTTCACTTTCTATGATCCTTACTCTTCCCTTTAAATAGTAGCCTTACTCTTGTATTACTCCAACCACCCAGAAAATCTCTTCTGTGCCATCTCATTAAAACATGATAGTAGTTTTAATTTTGCCCAATGCCTTAAATTCATTTCCATCTCTGCTGCCTATCCATCCAAATCTCTAGCCTTTCCACCTTTCAATTTCTTACCTGCCTCATTCAGTTCCCATTACTATACGTTCTCATGTTTGCTATCACTCTGCCCTTCACATCTAGTATGTTTTCTATATCCATTACATAATTGTTTTAAGATTATCTCTAATTCTTCTCTAGAGCTACACTCTATTCCCTCATCATCTAGTAATACTATTTCTCCTCCACATTCTTTCTTTTAATGTAGTTCCAAAATTTTTTACTCCCATCTCTTCCACTTTTATTAATATCTTCCAACAGCTTACTATTCAATTTCATTATTTCTCTATAATTATCTATTTTAGCCAACTTCTTTTTCCTAAGTACTTTTCCCATTTAGCATTAACATCTTTTTCACTTTCTTTGTTCTTAAGAGCACATTTATATTCTCTGCATGCTTTTTTTCTCTTTTACATTTTTACTAACTCTCACTTTCTTATTACCTTTATTCTTCTGAATATTCTCACCTAAAACCCTACTTGCTACTTTTTCTATTTCATCACACCAGTCCTTATACTCACCCTCAATCAACTCTTCCATGGTTTCTTCAACTTATACTCTTCTAACTTATTCTTATCATTCACTCTCCATTCACATCTTTCACTATTCTTTCTACTTTCATTATTACTTTTCATCACATTACTAACCATTTCTATTATAAAAGATGTTACAATCACTATTACATACTCTCTCTTTATTATCAAACATCTTAATTTTCCATACTTTATTCATTACCTCTTTCTCTACTAATACATAATCTATTGTGTGGAATATATTATTTCTAGACCATATATATTGTCCCTCATAAATATTCAATAAATTTCCAATGCTCAAATTCACTCTATGATAAAAACTCTTCAAAAGCTATCCATTCTTATTACCTAAATCATCTATTTCTTCAATAGGCCCATTCATATCCCTAATAACCATTATTATCTTCCCCTTTTCTTTTAAACTCTGTATATCCTTAACTAAGCATTCATATATGCTACTGTTCAACTCCATTATAGTTTGACTATCTCCAGTGATATACGCTATAGCCACCATCCATTCTTGTCTTCCTAACTTTATCTCGAACAACAAATGTTCTTGACATTTAACAGTATTTAAATATTTTTTTAACTCTTATACCACCACCCCTTGTTCCTTTTCTATTTATACACTGCTATACCAAGTCATCCAGAATAGGTTCTTCTTCTCTTAGACGTGTTTCCACTATTGCCAATATCTCAAGCTCTTCATTTTTAATTCTTTAATTCCAGCCACTTTTCTGGCCTACAACCTTGCATATTCAAATACCCAATTTTAATAATTTCTTCTTTCCTAACTACTCTTATAAATTCTTTTAACTCTTTCCACTCCATTACATTTATAAATAATTTGCTTACCATTAATTTTAGACCCATTCCCTCTCCACATCTACATTTATATCTAAATCAGCTACTCTTTGATTATTATTTCTTTCTGATAACACTGCCACTTAAAACCCTACCCATCTTTATAAGTTTCCCAAACTATATTTCTTTATAAATCAAACTCTCTAAAACTTCACTTCCTTGTTTTTCTAAGTGAAAATTATCTTTACTATATAACTCGCTCTATCCAATAAAAAAAATCCCACACATCCACAAACATGATATCATTTCTCTCACACAAGGTTTTCAATCTCTCATTTACAGAACATGCCCTATCTAGCATATACCTCATCAAATCTTGGTAATAATCCAACTAGTCATACTCTTCTTTTAATCTTACTCAAATTCCTAATCAATTCTATGTACTCATCCATTACTCTCTCTGATGATTCTGACAAATTATTAGTCCCTACCATAACATCTCTACTTCCTTGCTTTTTTACTTTATCTGTAACATCCCTAATTCTAACTCCAAACATACCTGTTTCTATCTTTCCTTGCAATTATATCTCCACATTCTCTAATTAATGAATCTATCAATACTGTCTCATAGTCTACTTTCTCTGCTTTATCTGTAACATTTTCTACCGCCTTCTGGACTTCCTTATCATTACTACTCAATAATCCCCTCATCTGCTCACACTTTGTCTCTAACGATTTTAATTTTGCTTCTATATCCTTTACCTCTTCCTCTATCTTACTTATTCTTTGGCTAACCATCTCCATGTCACTACTAATTTTTCCACCCATATCTCCTGTCACTCCACTACAACCATATTCTATCCTATCTTCCTCAATTACATTTTGCTCCATTTCTCCTTAAACTATCCATACTTAAAAACCACTTTTTAACCTTTTATCACATTTACACACTGACTACATAACCATAAACCTGTAACATACTTTCTAGTCTTATTTAAACATTTCAAATGATAAACTTCATCACATACAGCACACTCTACCACAGCACGCCTAATTTTTTTGTCCATGTGTATTGTGGAATACAAATGCAATCCATATTCCTTATTTTCCAAGTCACCTACTCTATATTTGACTTTATACTTCCTCTCCTATTCTAAACACACCTCTTTGCACGGAAAGATAAAAACTTTACTTTTTTCCACGAGTTTTCCGATCATAGGCTTCCAAAAAAATCACTCAAATAAATCACTCCCTTTCTTCAATTTAAAAAAAATATTTTTTTGTAGCAAACTTATTTAAAAAATCAACTAATCTTACATACAACTTAGTTATAAAATACCCCTACAACATTAACACACATTCAACAAAATAATTTTTTTAACTTCTATATTTAAAATGGCGAACAAATACTTTCTAAACATTAACAACTTTCGATCTTTTTAAATTCAATTATGTCTATTTATCGTAATCACAATTTTCTCTCACTTTTATACAATAAGTAAACAATCTTTGTATCGATGATCTCGGATGATTAGTCGCATAAAAAAATAAAAAAGTTCTACTTAGCCAGCACAGAGTAAAAAAACGTCAGCACAGGATATGGCTTCAAAATCTTCATAATGTTAAAGGCAGAAATGAAAGGGCAGATATCTAAAGTGGAGCACTATATCGGTGCCTATTTTTGAATAGCAAATTTTTGGTAATTATTTGTATGCGAAGAGATAATAATACAACAAAAATAGTTTTACAGAAAGTATAATGATTGTTTATATTATCAATAAAATTTGCTTTAAAACTATGTACTGTATAAATATTTCAAGTTAGTCACAAAAGAAAAATACAAATGCAGTTCGCGTTACCATATATATATAACAATTTACGTTAGCCATGGGATTATTTAAGAAACTCAAACATAACATTGTCGACTATAACGTTATGATTTAAGGTGACAATGGCTATAATTGAATTAATCAGAAGCATGCTTCAAATACAGATTATGCAACAGATATTTGCTTAATACCAATACTAAAAAGGATGAATGAAAAGAACCTGATATTTGATGAATATCGCAATTATTCAGAAGGAAAAAAAAATCGATTATTAACAGAAAGACGGGCAATATATTTTCAATTATATTAAACGTCTATGACGTGCTTCTATTATAAGACGATTAAAATAATTTTTCGGGTTATCGAACAAATACTCCCTTAAATAGTCAAAATAAGAGTCATAGATCACATGACCCTATTCTCTTAAGCTTGTAAGTTATAAACAATGAGGATTGCCAATTCCTCAACAAGCTTTGTAATAAATGCTTAGCCAGAGCCAGTATTTAAAATACTCCCTTATTTCAAAGTAGAAAATTCTATGCGCAAGTATTATGATTGCACATGCGCAAATGTAAGTATCTAAAAAAAATACACGTGTTTTAAGAATAAAAAATTGAGATTTAAATAGAGATAGATTTAAAAAAAAGAAATACTGAAATGGTTACTGCAGTTTGCATTGTCATAAAAGCTAAGTGAAATATATTTTTTAAAATAATTTCGTGAATTGGAGAATTATTTATATATTTTTACTTAACTAACGCCCACTCTAAAGTTAAAGAAACCATAGCTTGAAAAATAAATTATTTTCTCATGAAATTAATATAAAAAAAAGTCATATTAATTGATGAAATAATGAGATTAAAAATGGAAAATATGATTTTAAATACAACAGTATAATCTAATGGTATTAATTATTTAGTCTTAAATTTCTACGATCATCATAGTGATAAGTTTGTTGTATTTCCGTTAAATTTTTAAGAAAATACACGGCTATGAAAAAATACTGTGCTGTTACGTTTTCAAAGGCTCATATTTATAGTTCATTGAAAAATATTGAAATTAACAATAGAAGTAATGAAATGATTCTTTCGTTGAGATGACGTATGATATTGAACCTGTTTAGTTTCGATCCGGAAGATACTTTTATTAAGTCTGTTAAACCGAAAGCGACATCAATAAGATCAACGGTATATAAACATTTCCAAAGTGGTTTTTTTTTATGGTGTACATACAAATCATGAAATATTTATAAAAGCATATGATAAATATTAAATAATTTCTACATGGCGATGCTTCAAATTAGAAAATATCTATGTAGAATCTGTGACTTTAAAACTAATTACAAAACTGTTTATGATAATCATGTGACTAATCACACAGGAAATGAATTTCAGTGCAATATTTGTGACTACAAAACAAATGCCAAGATCACTTTTATATTTCATAAAATGACTCACATTAAAACTTTTAAACTTCAGTCCAATAATTCTAAAACGAGTACTAAAGGTGGCACTCGACATAAAGGCAGTGATAATGACTACAAATTTCAATGTGGTGATTGTGATTATATAACTAATGAAAAAATGGATTATGAACAACATAAACATTTAAGTATTAAACATAATGACAATAAGCAACCAGTACTTAATCACTTTAATGGAGAATATGAATACCAGTGTACTAATACTAATTGTAAAACTGTTTATGATTCCCATACAACTAATCTCTTGGAAAGTGAATTTCAGTGCAATATTTGTGAGTATAGAACAAATGATCAGTCCATTTTTATAGCCCATAAAATGACCCATATCAAAACTTTTAATTTTCAGCCCAATGATTCTGAAACAACTGTTAAAACTTATACTCAATATACAAACAATCATGCTGGAGATTATAAATTTCAAGGTAGTGATTATGATTATAAAACTAATGAAAAAATGGGTTATAAACATTTAAATATTGATCTTAACGAGCACAATGACAATAAGCAGTCAGTATTTAATCAGAGTAATGGAGAATGTAAATACCAGTGTACTAAATGTAATTTCAAAAACTATTATAAAACTGTTTATGATTCCCACCTAACTAATCACCCAGGAAATGAATTTCTGTGCAATGATTGTCGGTACAAAACAAATACTCAAACCACTTTTATAGCCCGTAAAATGACTTACTGCAAAACTTTAAATCTTCAAACCAATAATTCTGAAACAAGTATTAAAAATAACAGTCATACTGGCGATGACACATTTCAAAGCAGTGATTGTGATTATAATTATAATGAGAAAATGAATCGTGAACATGATGAATCTTTAGGGATTAATCTTAATGGTAATAAAGAGACTGTGTTTAATCAGTGTAATGGAACTTATGAATACCAGTGTACTAAGTGTAGCTTCAAAACTAATTATAAAACTGTTTATGATAATCATTTAACTAATCATCCAGGAAATGAATTTCAGTGCAGTATTTGTCAATATAAAACAAATTCTCAAAACACTTTTGTAACCCATAAAATGACTCACATTAAAACCATTAATCTTCAGCCCAACAATTCTGAAGCAAGTACTAAAGATTACACTCAACATGTAAGCAATCATTCTGAAGATTACAAGTTTCAAGGTATTGATTATGATTATAAACTTAATGACAATAAGCAGCTACCACTTACTCAGAATAGTAGAGATAACTATCTTCATAAGGATTGCCTTGATAATACAAATGGAGAAACTTCAAACACTCAATATAAAATAAATCAAGAGAAAGAATTAGTCCATAACATTAAAGCTAATGTTAAAGAATATAAATTTCAATGTAGAAACTGTGATTTTAGAACAAATTCCGAACGTATTTACAGTAATCACATTTGCAATAAAATGACTCGTATTAAGTCAGATGAATATATGCAAGAATTGGACGTTCGAGTGAATAAACATGAAATAAATCATGTTGAAAAATGCAAAATTGACTTCAATAATTTTGATTTTAAAACAAACATTATCAAATCTGTTCATAAAAGGCAACATGTTGAAAAGTATAGCTTTCAATGCAATGATTGTGATTTTAAGTCAAATTATAAAAGTGTTTATAATAATCATAAACTTAATCATATAAGAAAAAGTAATTTCCTATGTAGCATTTGCAAATACAAAACAAATAATAGGATTAGTTATGTTCACCATAGAATGAGCCATATGAAAGAAAACAAACATAATTCAGATGAATTTAGTAATAAAACAAAAGTCCAAGAAAACCGTATCGAACCTGAAGTGAGTTCTATTAATAGTTATCAATTTCATTGCACCATTTGTGATTTTAAAACAAATATTAAATTTAAATTCTCTGCTCATAAAAGGCAACATTTTGGGAAATATATGTTTCAGTGCAGAGATTGTAATTTTAAAACAAATTATAGAAGTGTTTATGGTAATCATGAAATGACTCACGGTGGAAAATACGAATTTGAATGCAGAGATTGCAAATATAAAACAAATGTTAAGATTAGATTTATCTGCCATAAAATTACTCATATAAAGTTTCAGTCGGGTAATAGAGATTGTAAAGCAATTGAAGATACACAAGATAAAATAAAAGATTTTAGCAAAAAGGGTTGTAAATCACAAGACTGTGAAACATATATTAAACAGAAGGAAATATATAAAGAGAAATTTTGCCCTGCTAATTCTGATGTGAGTGATAAAGATTTATTTACTTTACCTGAAATGAATTCTTTTAAAAAATATTTGAACAATGACAATTATAAAACTAATTTTGGAAAAAATTTAATGTCGCATAAAATTGGTCACACTGGAGCTCATAGATTTCATTGCGTTAATTGTGATTTTATGGCTAAAAGCTTCAGTTATTTTCAAAGACATCAAGAAAGTTGTAGATCTTTTCCATTACAATATGATTGTTGTGCACAAAGCTCTAGATTCTCATTACATACTTCTGATGAACATGAAACTATAAATCATGAGGGCCTTCATTTTCAGTGTGATTCTTGTGATTATGCAACAAATAATATTCTCTATTTAACTTCTCATGAGATGGAACACACTAAAGAAAAATCATTCCTCTGTCTTTTGTGTTCTTTTGAATCATTCAGCAGGAGATTATTTCTTCATCATTATAGAATTCATATGAATGGCTGAAACTCTGGATACAGTTACAATGTTTAATTTTTGACCGATCGTAGTGTTTTGGTAGAAAGAAAATTTATTCGGAAAATTGAGTTATTTTTTTAGCATCCCAAAAAGTACTACATATAATAATTCAATATTTTGATGGAGTTAAAGATATTTTACTATTTATAATAATTGATGAGATGTATATAATTTTTGTAAAAGTATATTTAAATTATTTTGATATATCTTTTATAATAAAGTTTTATTTAAAATAAAAAGCACTTCAAATGTTTTTTTCTAATATTGATATCCATACAACATATGTGATTTTAAAAAAATTACAAATATTCAAAAAATAGAACGAATTAGATTTGAAGAAAATCTAAACTGATTTATAGGGCTTGATCTTAGCAGATGAATGTTTATAATACATTGTAATGTCCATATATAGAAAGCTCACTAACAAATAACGAATCAATTATTGATAAGTAATTACAAACCCAAATGTGCTTCAATTTATGAAAATAATGCTTTACTGGAGAGAAACAACATACTAATTATGATTTAATTTAATAAGGTTGGTTAAAACAATAATATAGAATCAGGAATACAGTTTAGTAGCATATTGGTATTTAATAGTATTGTACTAACTTTAGCAAAGTGAATGAGCCAAAATTAATTAATTTTTATTGATATATATTTGTACTATAATTTATTTACTTAAAATTATAAATAAAATAAAAAACATTTACCAAATTTATAAAAGGTTAGGATGACTTACATTGGTTTTACTATCTGTTTTGGATCTCTGGAAACTTGGGTATTTGTGTATCCTTTCTAGTCAAACAGAATTTGTATCATCTCTTCTTTTGATTTTTAGAATTAGAGGAACGCCTAATTATTATAGACTGTGCGAGTCACTTTCTAATAACTAACCTAACTACATATGATTCACTTTCAAAAAGTGGAATGATTAACTTTCAAAGATAATTTAAATGTTATATTCTATAGTGATTGCATCTTTTTAATTTAGATACTTAAAAATTATTTAATATTTTTCTTTAAATCTATATATAAATATCTTTTAATATTTATATGTTTGTACACATTTTATTTAATATATTTTGTATTGAGCTATGATTATGGAGGCTTAAGTCCCCCGAAAGCGCTCAGCTTTATATTTTTAATTTATGTTTAAAGCTTCAGCAACTGTGTTTTATCACAGTTAGTTTTTAATTTATTGATTTTTGTTGAAGTATATACATACATTCTTTTCATCAACTTTTTGTACATATACCATGCATATTTCATCTATGTGTGCTTTTATTTATGCAAATGCATACATATATTTTTATTTATTAAATACATACAAATAATCTCATATATTCTCATATATGCAATCAAATCCATAGTACCCACAAAGCATTCACATATGAATATGGCCATTTCAAGTCCAAGAGTGAAAGTATACTGGAGATGTGATGAATTATAAATGCATTCACATATTTGATATTTTGCAATGCTGTCTTTTAACTTCTGGCACAAAATTTTTCTTTCTGAAATACTTCAGTACCATATATAATTCTAGTTCTCTGATGAATTCATTTTTCTGCCATATCTTTCTACTCAAAACAATCCCCGATTTTTTAGAATGTCTTTGAGATAATAATGTAAATGGGATCTATCCCACAAAAACCATGCTGAAGTTCGCAATAAAAGGTCCTTTGGGAAGTCTTGTATTGATACTTGTTTCACATGTCGAATCCAATGAAGATCTGATTTCATAATAATGAATTCTGTAATATCAGCAAGTTGAAGAAGATACTGATTGATTTTATGATCTTTCCATTATATTTTTAAAATGTTACGAAGCATCTTTTTATGAGATTTTTCTAATGCCTTTTGGTATGTTGATAGGATGTCTATTTCTCACTTCCATATAATAAATTAGATAAAATAAATCATTTTATATATAGCTAATTTAATGACTAGTTATTTCACTATGATGACGTGATGGAGTCTGTGCTATGCCTCAACATTTTAATTCACAGTTCTATTTAGCTTCCAAGATATTTTAAATTGGCTTATATTCTCAAGGTGATATCTCTTCAAGTTAAAAATTGCTGAGTTTTTTTCCACCAGTGGCTGATAAAGAACTTGAATTTTTTGAGCATTAATTACTAAAGTCTATATGTTTTACTCAAAATATTAAATGTATTCTGTAGGTTGCCTTTTGAAGTGGCAGAAATATCAGCATATTGTAAGTCTAGAATCTAAGAAGATAAAGTTCTTGTTTTTTGCTTTCAAATTAAAAATTTCACCATCAAATTTATACCACATCTTCTATCCATGAGTCATTAATCTATCTATAAATAATTCTAAAGATCACTCATAAAAATTGAAAACTAAGTTGGAATTATTACATATTCTTGTTTAATACCAATTTTTATTTTGAATGCCTCAGATTTTTCACCTGTAGTAATAACATTTCGTTTCATTTAACATTATATAAAAGCTCTATAATGTAAATAAACTTTAATGGACAACAATTTATTTCCAACAATTCCGTAGAACTATATGATTCATTGATTTAAATGTTTTGACCAATGCAATAAATAATTTTTCTTTTGTTACCAACATTTTTCTTGTTATCAAACTCTTCATACAGTAGTGCCACCAAGTGCAAGCCTTTGTAATCAATGGATGCAAGAATGGGAGTTTGATACTCTTATTAACAGTATGTGTAAGCATATGAAATGGTGATCATGTGACACTTTTGCTATTTCTGGCAACAAAAACTAGTATTTTTTTATTCTCTAATTTCATTGAATCTCAGGTAACCATTTATCTATGACAAAACAATTACTTAATAAAATCCTTGAAAGTATCTTTACTGTAGTGGATAATAATAATATGATAATTATTGCAATTTTGTCTATAGCTTTATTTTTAAAAATTAGAACAATAGAAGCGTTCTTAAGATTAGAAAGCACAATTTCATGGATCCATATATTCACATGATCACATTTCCTATACTAGCACATTAATTGTTGATAAACAGAGCAAAACTCTCCATACAGTATTGCCACCTGTGCTAAACAGAGTAATCAATGGATGCCAGAAGGCTTGTGCATAAAATCCCTATCTAATGCCTACTCATCCAATATCCCCAGACTAGTTTCTGGCTTGTTGCCTTCGTCAATCCTGCCTAATAGGATAGTGGTGGCTATGGTTGTAAAAGAGCCAAAGACTCCAAAATGTATGGGAGCTGAATTGAGTTCAGACCCATATGACTATATAAGCTATTGAGCTTAGATTGAAAATATTTTTTGTGTTTTCAATTTCATTCTCATAGTTTTGTAGTTAAGTAGAGATAAAAGGTGGTTGCTAGAGGGTTACATTAGATCCTAAGATCTAGATGCAGTGCTCTCAGATCCAAAGCTCCTCACTGATGAAGGCCACAAGCCAGAAACTAGTCTGGGGATTTTGGATGAGTAGGCATTAGATAGGGATTTTATGCACAAGCCTTCTGGCATCCATTGATTACTCTGTTTAGCACAGGTGGCAATACTGTATGGAGAGTTTTGCTCTGTCTATCCATATATTCCTAAAAATTTTCAGTATTTTTGAAGCTAATATATTACCATTATATTTTAAAACTCATCAGACCTGCAATCTTTCCCTTTTTACAAATACTAAAAGTTGTTTCGAGTTAATAGAGTTGAATATTTTTGTCCAAATCTAAATGAGTAGATAAAATTGGATATTTCATTGAAAATTATCATCTCAATTTTTGTATCAATGAAGAGACAATCAAAATAGTCTTTCCACCTATTCAAATTATCATTGTTATCACATAAGAGAATGCTATTGCCATATTTCAAAGGATTATGATATCATTTTTTAGATCCATATGTTAATTTCAGTGCATATATATATAAAGTGATTATGATTAAAGCTTTGCAGTTTTAATCCAATAATCATTTTTAATCCTTATCCATGGATGAACTTCTGCCATTAAATCTATATTTATTATGAAATTTCACATATAATTTATTATTTTTCCAAACTGAAAATAGCATTTTTCTTTTTAATCAAATTACTAGTATTAAGATCATTGTCAGAAAACCAGTCCTTTCTTTCTTTTAGTGAATCCAAGAATAGATTTACTTATATCCAAAATAGCATTCTTAAGAGAATTTCAAACCTCAATAACATGAATATTCTGAATGTCTAAAATTAGCAATTTTAATGTTGAATACAATTATTCTGCAA
Organism: Epiperipatus broadwayi; assembly: GCA_028023455.1. NCBI lineage: Eukaryota > Metazoa > Onychophora > Udeonychophora > Euonychophora > Peripatidae > Epiperipatus > Epiperipatus broadwayi. Next base: position 3,787,943 of record JAQFVV010000110.1, read on the forward strand.
ATATAATTAGAATAAGATATATATTTTTAATATAACTATCATTTTAATGTAGGAGCACACCAATCTATAATTTGCCCAACAATCCATGCATGTAGTTATTTATATAATATAAACTTCTCTTGAAATCAGCTTCCTAACTATATTAGATATAAATATAGCATGTATATATGATAAATCAATGCAGGTCAAAGGTTTTAATGCTCCAAATCTTTCTCCATAATGGTCCACAAATTTCATTACATCAATTTATGTTCAAGAACTTTTATGAGAAAGTTTACTTTTGCCTCTTGTAAGCTTCACAAAAATTGCTTTAGTCCATTTTTTTACTATTTTCTTGTATGTGTACAGTTCATTTCTTCCTAAGTTTTACAATACTGACCAATAATATATTCAATTATTGCTTTGAAAATCATCTGATATTCAAACACAATTCTAGCCTATGCACTAAACATTTTTTAAAAAATTTGTTCAGTTAGGAATAGATTCTGAAATCTTTAGCTCTTTAATCTGCTTTTAAATTACTGTCAACCATCATCAGTCCACTGCAGAATGAAGGTCTCTACTAGTTCAATCCATCTCCGATCTCTAGCCTCTCTTCCCCACATTATCCCTGCACACTTTCTTATTTCATCCATCCATCTTTCTGGGTCTTTTACAATCTCTTGGAATCCAGTTTAAAATTTCAATTTCCCATCTATTATCATAGCAATATGTTCAGCCCATACTCCATTTCAGTCTTAATTATTTCAACAATGGCAGTAACACCTGTATATTCTCTTACCCAGGTATTGCGTTTTTGTTCTCTTGTTACTCCTAACATGCATCTCTCCATACTTCTTTTGAGTGGTCTGAAGTTTTTATGTTGCTCTTCTATTAAATATCAAAGTCTCTGCTCCATAAGTAAGAACTGGTAAAACACATTTATTAAAAATCTTTTTCAAACACATAGGCATATTTTCTTTTAAGTTATTTCTACCAAAATCACTTCAACCAAGTTTAATTCTATGATTAATTTCATCCATTGTGTTTCCATCTATAGTAATAATCGGACCAAGGTATTTGTAGTTATTAACTTCTAACTCTTCATAATCAATCTTTTTTTTTGAGAAAATTCATTGAACATTACTTAGTCTTTTTAACATTTAGCTTTAATCCTGCTTTTTTACTTTCATCTGATCATTCTTGCAACATTTTCTGAAGCATTGTTTGCAAAAACAATTACATCATCTGCAAAATCTAAATGACTTAAATAATCTCCATTTACTTTTACTTCTTTAGCTTCCCATTTTAATCCACAAAATACTTGTTGCACCACTGCTGGAGATATGGAGTCACCCTGTCTTACACTCTTCTCTATATTAGCCTTCCTACTATCATTATATAATCTTTTTATAAATATTCTTCAGAATATAATAATATCCTGTGTCTATGTCTTGATCCAATGCTTTTATCACCCAAGAAATGCTTATAGAATCAAATGCCTTTTCATAATCTTGAAATTCAAAGCATAATGTCAAATCATATTCATTGGACCTTTCTATAATTTCTCTCAAATACTTGGATATGATCTACTGTATAAAACCACTTTTAAATCCAGCTTGTTCTTTTGGTGGGTTGAAATCCAAAGTTCTCTGTAAACAATTTGTAATTATCTTGATAAAAATTTTGTATAAAACTGATAAAAGACTGATAGATCTGTAATATCTTCTATCTCACCTTTTTAAAATATTAATACTGCATTCTTCCAATCATCTGTTATATAGAGAGTTTGCAACAAGCTTTGCAGAATATCCCCAACTCCAGACCGGTTTCTGCTACTGGGGTCCTCAGTGAGGTGCTAGGATATTCAAGCATTAGATTAAAAATACTAGGACAAGCCCAGCACTTTATCTAATGTATAACTAATAGCAGAAACCGGTCTGGGATTGGAATATTCTGCAAAGCTTGTTAAGAGCTTATTTGCAAACTCTATATAAAACATTTGTAATATAAGCTTATTAAATTAGGTCATGTGACATCTGATTTGATTTTTTTGTGATTCCAATCATCTGGTACATTTTTATCATTTAGACACTTGATTGTCACAGAATAAAAAAAGCAATTATACATATTGAATTAATCTTTGGGCTTATGCTATAGTAAATAGCTAGGTAGAATTTTTGATAATGTGTTATTTTATATATAGCAGTTTTTATAAAAAAATTACTTCTTAATCATTTAATTGGCCTTGGGAGGTTGTTATTCATGAATAAATTTATCGATGTTTCGGTTTAGGAAAATGCTCTGGTTGCTGTTGCAATATAGATAAGATTAATAAAATTCTGTGGGCAACAATATCCGCATACAAACAGCTTTCAATACAATCTGGATCAGTTAGTTATTCTTCTATGCAGAGAGAAGCTAAAAGCGTTTGTTTGGTTTTTTTTTAAACCAATAGATGTAAAAAAATGAAATTGTTTGAAAATATCACTACATAAATATTTCTTCTTGCCACTAAAAAAGTACAAAGATGTCAGCAGTCTTGATGTTGATACGTTTCACTACTTATTATTCCTAAACTAAGTCGTTACTGTTTAATTTTATTTTCAGACTTTTAAACAATTTATTTTTAAAAAATAATTGGAGTATGCGCTGTTGATGAATTCATTTCATTTACTATGTTGTTTTACAACAATACTTTTGCGAGTTTTAAATCTATTAACTTTCTTGCAAAAAAGTTTAAATATATTAAATAAAAACTTTCTTGTAAAAACTGTGTTTATTTCCTGAATCATTATATGTAAATAATAATTAAAAACCCAGTGATTGGATCATTTATTTATAGTCTAATCCGATCTGAAAATTTTATAAATATTTGTAATACTGCGCTGAGAATTATTTCTCATGTTGGACAGTCCATTGCAATGATTCAAAATTAAGAGAAAAAACCTCACATCTCTACACAATATGTAGAAAAATGTATAAATAACATCTGAAAATAAAAATCACACTACTTTAATTTTAAAAAAACATTCCCTATGGCCCAACTGATGAATGCTGGTTCAGCACGAAATGCATCTTGGGGGTTATTTGTCTTTTATTGTATCTTTGTTTGTATGAAATTATTTATGAAATAATAAAAAAGAATGGAGAAATATGGAAGTTGTCTATCTATAAAAAAATTATTTAAGTTTGTTAGTGATTTTAGTAGTAGAGGAATTCTTACATAAGAAATCATATCACGGAAAATAGTTAACTTTTTGATTTAATATATATATACATTGTATTTTCTATTATAAAAAGATTATTTTAAATCCAGTGTTTAAGTTTTGGAAATTCATTTTATTACTATGTGATGTAAAATAATAATATTTAGAAGCAATAAAAATATTGTATATAAAATTCAATTTTATTATTTAATCAGCTAATCTCTTCTTTTATTTGAGCCAACAAAATATTAAAAGATAAATAAATAAATACTTAATGATTTTTTAGAATAAATATGAACAGCAAAATGTGAAGATTTTAAAGCAATAGTCGTATAAACAAATGGAGATTTATTATGTGTATAAAAACACATTAAACAATACTCTCTAGATATTCAAACAATAGTTGGTCAAATAGAATTTTATGAGGAATAATACAAAATGCTCTAAAAAGAGATATGCCAGTTTTGAGAACTTTTAATTTTGGCTGAGTTTTGCTAAAGATGTCAAAAAGATCCAGGGATCTGAAAAGTATAGTTCATCCATATTATACAAGAGAATATTCAAAAATAACTGGAATTTTATAATAAAAAGTTATGTATTTATTTTTATTTACTTAAAATCATTGTCTATTTTATACGATAATCTAAATATATTTTTCATTCATTGAAGTTGTCTGAAAACTCTTACAAAAATGCCTTCTAATCCATCGTTTTTTTCTCAGAAGAGAAAAAAAGATGTACGTTTTTCATTCAAAAAAATAAAAAGAAGTTGCATGGAGTGAGATTGAGCATATATAGCTGATAAATAAGCTGGATCGTGCTGAATTTAATTAAAATTTGTTTTACACTCATGGTTCTATTGTCATAGTGACGAATGCACTCTTTTCTTTGCCACAAAATGGGTTGTTTATATTTTACTGCATCATGCAAAAGATTTAGAACTTGTAAATTTTAAATGCCTGATTGTTATAAATAAATTATGAGTAAACAATGCCATTTGCATCCAAAAAAAAGACAGCATTGTCTTGACACTGGACTTTACTCACCACAGAGCAATTTGCTTTTAAGCTGTTCAAGTATTGCAACTATTTTCTCTAAAGGAAAACAGAATTTCATTTGTTTCAACTTTTCAACCATTACCAAAATCGATAAATATGTGAAATGCGCTTTTCAATAAAATGTGCTACGTGTGACCACAATTTAATACAGGGATATCATTTGGCAGAAGAGTCCTTGCAAGAGATATATAGAAGCAGAAGCATGTATTACAATAGATGTAGTTACACTACAATGATTCTAGTTATTTTTGGGTATCCCCTCATATAATTTTCCTATGCAAAAGAATTATTTAATTATACATACAGATATAGTTTAATATATGTCCATTATATATGTCAGTTGTGGTTAAGCATTGTATTCAGTTAATAAAACTGTATGTAGTTTGATTTTGTCTGATGATTAATTATTTATATTTGTGAACTTTGGCTAGAATGTTTGCCTAATAATTCATGTAGGATATACTAATAATTAAATGGAAATAATATACACTGTTTTCATGGTGAATAAACTTAACAAAGGCACAAAATTATCAATGATAGTGATGAATAAATGTATTTATAATAAGCAAAACTTTAAGCCTGAAAATTAATTTGGATTTACAAATGGAATCTGCTATAACTAATTAATTGCTTTTAGAATGACATTTTCTTTTGTTACTATTAAATTGAAATATATGATTTAGGAGTAATTCATTCTAGATCCATAGCTTAGATTACAATTATTACCCAAAACTATTTAAACAGAAAAAATCAAAAATATATACATGAAAATTAATCTTTTAAAAAAATAAAAATAAAATACAAACAACTTTACATATCCCAATAAAGATTCATAGTTTGCTGATTTTAGAATTTCTACTTTCATTTGAGAGCCTTCAATAGTAGTCCCATCTTTGTTAGCAATCTCATCATGCCTGATAATATGCAATCCATTTATTTTGAATCATGCTGTTTTGGAAATAAATTCCTTTGCAGGAATTAGAAAACTTAGCAAAAAGTTCTCCAAACAGCCTCTTTAACATTAGCATCTACTCTTTTTTTTTTTATAAAATATAGAAAATTTTATTCTGTAATTTGGTTACAACTCATATGATAAGATTAAAAATAGGATACATTAAATGGTATTCAAAAAAGAAAAAAATTCAAAGAAGAAAAAAGTTCAATGATGACAAATCCTGCATTATTACATAACCTAAGATGACTACAGTGATCCATAGTAGCAATGGGAAGGATCTGGGGTTTGGTATCTTGGAGATAGTGACTAGGCTTACATGACTTGTACAAGATGACATCAAAGTTTTGTCCATACAAAATTCACAGCATTACATAGGTAAATCAGACCCTTCATAATGGATGTCAATGTCCTCATATCCAGCGTCGAATATATCTGCTTGAGGTTTGAGGCAATTAATAGTCAATCCCAAATGGATGCACTTAAACCAGTTTTTAATTGTTTCCTGTATAGGTAGTTTCTATCTGGATATAAAAGGGATTAGCCTTAGCATCTCTTTTTTTTTTATAAAATATAGGAAATTTTATTCTGTAATTTGGTTACAACTCATATGATAAGATTAAAAATAGGATACATTAAACGGTATTCAAAGAAGAAAGAAGTTCAATGATGACATATCCTGCATCATTACATAACCTAAGATGACTACAGCGATCAATAGGAGCAATGGGAAGGACCCAGGGTTTGGTATCTTTGAGATAGGTGACTAGGCTTGCATGACTTGTACAAGATGACATCAAAGTTTTGTCCATACAAAATTCATGGCATTACATAGGTAAATCAGACCCTTCATAATGGATGTCAATGTCCTTATATCCAGCGTTGAATATATCGGCTTGAGGATGGGGGCAATTAATAGTCAATCCCAAATGGATGCACTTAAACCAGTTTTTTAATTGTTTCCAGTATAGGTAGTTTCTATCTGGATATAAAAGAGATTAGCCTTAGGAAAGTATAACAATCAACTTCCACATGGCTTCAAAGATGTAGGGAGGGACCAAAGTATTTCTCTTCCAAATTTTTTCTATATACAAATCAAGCGGACAAACCAGGACATAATTAAAGATGAGCCAGCAACTGGTGTACCATAACAAAAATAATATGAATGTTGATGAACGTATTTCTGGGATGGATCCACATATATTGTCAATAAGTGTTGATAAAGTAGGCATTTTGTTTTTTAACATCAAAGCTATATGGTTTCTGTAGGGTTGAAGGGAAAGGCAGGAGAGGTGTAGTGAAGTTTCTTCCTCTCTGAGGCATAGGAAGCAAGTGGAATCAATGCTTGAAAAACCTCGGCAGTGTATTAGAAAATGTCATGGCATTAATGTTAATTTTCAACAGGAAGTCAAAAAATTTTAGACTTGAAGAACCATTGCATAAATTTCTTGATTAGCAGATGGTTGTTGAACCGAAGAAGGGTTGATCCTGCAGAAGCATTCAGATATAGGATATAATACGCTTCCCAGAAATTATTTTTTTAGAGGATGGCTTATTAGGAATAGCAATGAACTTAGAGATATGGGATATGAGGGTTGTCAGCCAGCCAGTGCTAACAAGGGGAGGCTTGTCTGTGGGAGATATATCTTTAAAGAGAGGAGTTAGATACTGCAGGAACAATCTGTAGACAGTGTTGTAGGAACCTTGAAATATAAAGTTATCTATGGAGTGTAGGACAGCCCTTTGATCTTTGTGTGTTTCTATAGGTCTCTCAAGCTAATAGTTGCACTTTTTCCCCCTCTAATCAGATCGGTGCACAGTTTATGTACTTTCTTGATGAAGGCTTTAGTGAAATTGATCACTGGAGTGAAATAGGATATTTTAGGGAATATTGTTTATTGATGATGGAGGACTTGGCCACCATAGACATATATGCTTTGGAAAGGGAGGGTGTAATTTTCTGTGTAGATTGAAGTTGCTTATCTTGGACAGACCTCCACATGGCCCTAATGGATTCAAATATAGGGAAGCCTAAGAACTTTTGCAGCTTTGCTGTAAATGGGCCAGGAATGTTCTTACCAGAAGATAATTGCCAGGCAGACAACTTGGTCATATTAAATTGGAGGCTGGATTGATCAGAAAACTCCTCAAGCACTGATAGAAGCCTGGGAATTAGCTTTTTCAATGAAAGAAAAATGGCTAAGTCATCCATGTAGGTAATTGTTGAATTGATGTGTTTAATGCTGGGATATGGATGCCAGGAAAAGATTTCTCAATTTGAAGGAGCAGTGGATTGAGGTAGGTTATGAAGAACAGGGCACTGAGAAGGGAGCCCTGTGGGATGGGGGATGTGGTGAAGAAGGGAAAGTTTCCCATTCAGTGAGATGCACACTTAATGATTGTATAGGAAGTTCTTAATAATAAATGATTCCAGAGAAAATGTGCTCACCAAGAATGGTTAAAAGGGTGTTGATTTGGATAGAATCAAAGGCAGCAGAGATGTCAAGCTGAACTACCACCGGCTTCGATTGTCTGGAGAATCTAATATGCTCAATAATCATTTTAAAAGAAATTGACGGCATCTGCAGTTGAATTTCCCTTTTTTGCAAATTGGTATTGCGAAATATGGCGGAGTATTTTGATTTGAATTTTGTTCTTGATCATCGACTCAAGATCTTGACCATCAGAGGGATCATAGAGATGGGCCACAAATTCTCCAGTGGGGATGGAATTATATTGCACTTGAGGAATGGCACCATCACTATGGGATAAAGCCCATTTATGTCTTGGACATTGGAAGAAGTTATATATGAATAGTATAGAGAATTTGGACAAATGTAACAGAAGGAATCTAGGAATTATATTGCACTTGAGGAATGGCACCATCACTATGGGATAAAGCCCACTTATGTCTTGGACATCGGAAGAAGTTATATATGATTAGTATAGAGAATTTGGACAAATGTAACAGAAGGAATCTAGGAATTGCATGAAGCTCCGGAGGGGTGCTTTCAGGCATTGAAGTTAACTTGGCCAGAATATCTCCTCTCGTAATGCCAAGATCTGTAGTTGGTGAATCCATTGTTTAGTCTTGACAAGGTTTCGGTGTAGGAGTAGAGAACTTTTCCCTGAAGTATGAAAAATCTTGAGAAGCACGTTTGATCTTGAATAAAGCCTATCTCGCACAGTAATAGACAACAGAGTAAATTTCTTGTCTCTATGGCCCAGAGCCCATCTAATGTAGCCTCTGGATCAATTGTGGGGATGACAAGTAGATTTTTTGGTAGAGAGATACTCTGCCAAAATCAATTGTTTGCTCTTATATTGGGATTTCAGATTAATGATGGATTTTATAGGGATTGTATTAAGGTGAAGATTTTTTAGGGTGTTATTTAGTGGTTCGAATTCCATTAGGAGTGATTATGGGTCTTTATTACATGAGGTATAGTTTGAGATGAGGGACATTAAAATTTGAATGAAGGAAAACCAGGCATCCACTGGTGGCAGCAGAAGGATTTGAATCTTATGGAAATATATATATATACCTCAGAGAGGATAGCTTCTAGTGATGAGGACTTGAGAATGATTCTGGTTGTTTTCAGCCTAGGAATAGTGCATGAGTTAAGGTTTAGAGATAGTTTAAGGGATAAGGCCAAGTGATCCGAGAAGACAATAGGTTGGAGTGAGGGATCAATTAGGAAATTAGTCAGATGTATAGTATATTGGGTCTATCAGAGAGGCATGCCTCCTCATATAAAAGAAAAAGGCATTCTGTGGGTTCATTCCCCAGGTGATGAATATATTTTGCAGTAAATTTCTGGTAGGAGGTATTGAAATCTCCCAGGAAAATAGTAGTGTAAGGGTTAGAGTCAAGCATGATATTAATCTGTTGAATTATCTGCTGAATGAGCAACTCATTACAGTAGAAGTATATATATATTGTACCCTCACCTCCAGGAAATGTTTAATTATAATCACTTGATCTAGCTCAGATAAATAACTATGTATATTTAAAATGTATCTAAATCAACAATAACTATATTTTTAAGAATATCAATGATTAAATTAACTTAATTAATAAATAATAATATAGTTCTGGTTTATAAAATGAAATAAATCAATATCTAATCAAATCATGAGACTGTGAAGTGAGTTTACAAGTAGTAGAGCGAATACATTAAGATAATCTCCCCCTGGATATCACCTTAATGGCATAAGAATACTATCCTTATTCCTATTACTTAAATATTACATTTATAGTACTCTTACGTCTTTAATCAAAACTAATTAAGTAAATTACCTTTAACAAATTAATTTAAATATCTTTCTCAAAACTAATTTAACTCAAATTATCTCAGGTTCTCTTAAAATAATGAAAAAATTAATTATAGTTTTTGTAATCAAGTATGATAAGGGATTTAATATTCCTAACTACAATTTAATAATATTAATAATAACAAATAGTAATACTAATCTTTAATCTATAATTCACTCTCCTATCTTTCTATTTATAATGTTATTCTTGTATATCTTATAATAAAAATGTAATATAATTTTCTATTATCCATATGGCATCTTAAATAATACATTTAGTATGATATTACAATCTGAGAATATGTGGCAATCATTACTAAGATAATTTAATGTTTTGGTAATTATTCCATGACCATCACAGTAATACAATAAGTAAAAGTTCTTAAATAAAATATATCAATAAAATAGTATAACCCTTAAATAAAAATTTTATTTATGATGTGCAAATATTATGTCTTAATTATAATTATCTGTGATTATGTAATTGTAATGTGAAGAAACTGAGTCAACACCAAGACTTATAAAACAATTTAACAATTTTATTAACAAACTTAACAATAAAATTATTTACATTATTTACATTTTGATAGAGTTCTATTTATATTCAGGTACTTTTCAAGACAAAACAAATGACTTAAAATATAAGATACAGAACATTTCTTAAATAAAATTTTTTTTTTTAAAAAAAAAAATATTATATAACTTTTATTACAGTTATTCGATATTATTAATTTATAGGTTTTAAAAAAATATATAGGTGATACTTTTACTATGAACTTATCCTTGTTATTTAGTTTTTAAAAAAATGATGTATTATTCTGTATAGTCATTCTTCAATAATATTCATGTGAACAACCTTAATTCATAGCATATCATCAAACTAAGCTACTTACTAATTATTACTTTAAACTTTAAATATCATGTATGGATTAGTGTGTTGTTATAAAATTATTTTTGTAAAGCTTATGACTACTTTCATTCATTCAACACGATTCAGTCTATTACCTTTAATCATAAATAAAATATGCATTATAAGTATGTCTTTTTTTTTTAAAAAAAAAAATCTTAATAATTAAGTAATATCATTATAAATTCTTTTAAATTATCAACTATTTATTTTATAAAAAAAAATAAATATTATTTTAACTATAAAGTTTTATGATTCTTTCACTGATGAAATTATGTTCTTATAATTTTTTACACTTATTTTACTCTAATCAACATAACTTATCTTATCCAATTTAACAATTCTCTATTTCCAAACTTATTTATTATTTCCAATTTTAAAACAACCATCTTTTACAATGTAATCCAATAAATTTCAATAACACATAAACTAGTAGGCATATGGGATAAACTATAACTTCAACTTAACACCTTTATCAACTAACCATCATGGGCACAGTGTACATGAACTGAGGTATAACTTATTTGTTTAATAACCTCTTCTATCAAGTATAATGTCCAGGCTATTTATTCAGCACTATGGCACATTAAGCTTTAACACATAGAAAATAAACACTCCATAAATATAAACAAGATATAGGGCTATGTTAGCTATACTTGTATAAATATCAATATAGTATATTCTTCTTTCCATATAAATAAACCCTACATACAATATTATCCTGGTCTTATATAACCTAATACTAAGATATTAGCATTTAAAATTCACCAATTTACATCGCTAAATTTATCCTCTCATTTCTATAATAACAAATAAATTCATTTTTAGAATAACAGTCTAACTAACTAATAAGACAAGATTATTTTATTCTTTAATAGTTCTCAAACTTTAGCACAAACAATCAAAATCAGTGTCATATTTTTAACACTTTAAGGTAAAAGTTCACTATAACGGTCTATGGTTGTTTGCCCTCTATTGTTTAAAATTTAAACTAAATTGCTTGAGAATCTGACATGTATGTTATTATATTACAAATAAATTAAAATTTAATCAAATGTAAAAGATAATAATAATAAAAAACACCTTTTGAATGTTGGATTAATTACACGACATTAATTAAAATAATTACTTTTAATTTCTTTGAAAGTTAAGATTTTAAACTGTCTACAACTTAAGAATTTAAAATAAAAAAGTATATGCTACTGTCTTACAATTACATGAAAATTTATTCAAATGTAAAAGATAATAAAAAAAAACATTTACCTTTTTAAATATAATTACGTCCTATACAGACTAGGAAGTTGGAGAAAAAAGCGGTATTGCTGTATCTACTCCGGAGGGCAATTCGTGCAGGTACGATGAAAACAAAGCTCTGCTAATGCCACATTGGAATTTCAGCTTACGCTTTGCTCTCATCCACATGTTTTCAATATTCTGGCTGTGTATGTCTCGGTCTTCGGGATCCACAAAGTTTTCCTGATGGACGACAACCGAATGCAAATACACACCATTGTTGAGACTGCTGATGTTATTGTACACAGCCCAGCCATCTGAAATAATGTGCGTACCTGGTAAAATTACCCGCTGTATCAGGCCCTCCAGTGTATCAGCCGTCCTGTCTGCCACTTCTATCAAGAAGCACTTTCTTGATGCTCTCTCTATGACGCCAAACACCTGTCCGCATAGCCCCCCTGTGATATTTTCGGTGGAAATAGTAGGTTTCGTCTATTTCGACGATTAATGGCTCCCCATTGTCATCAAATCCACGCATATTCCATTCTTCTGCCAGAATAGCAGCAACGCTTAAAATTTCACTATCAGGTACTAAGCATGTAGCAGACATCTTTTGTAACTATAAAACTGTACACGTATGCGTGTAATTCGCGCAGTTGAACACATAAGGTGTCTTTTTTTTTTTGCAGCATGTGCTATAAATGTAGTTATTTTAAATTCTTAAGTTGTAGACAGTGTACGCACATTATTTCAGATGGCTGGGCTGCGTACAATAACATCAGCAGTCTCCAACTTCCTAGTCTGTATAAGACGTAATTATATTTAAAAAGGTAAATGTTTTTTTAATTAATGTCGTGTAATTAATCCAACATTCAAAAGGTTTTTTTTTATTATTATTATCTTTTACATTTGATTAAATTTTAATTTATTTGTAATATAATAACATACACGTCAGATTCTCAAGCAATTTAGTTTAAATTTTAAACAATAGAGGGCAAACAACCATAGACCGTTATAGTGAACTTTTACCCACTTTAAATTATTCGACAAAACATCCAATTCAGTTTTAATAGAATCATATACTTATATTTCTTTTATGTTTAAATATCTTTACGATATTAAAATTATGCATATTCTTAAATAACAAAACAAATGATAACTTATGTGTAGGTGTGTGTTTTATATACGCATCCATCGTACAAAATAACAAACACATTTTAAAACTATTAATAATTTACACTATTATCATAAATGTATGTAAATAAATCATTTTTTATAGCGCAATGTTTGTAAACTGTAATATTCAACACAGCATTACGCTGTTGCACAAGCGCTTTGAAGATTTTAACTATAAATGAATGAATACTAACACTCAACCACATGATAAAGTCTTTGGAAAGCCATTCTATCTTTTCCAAAGACTTTATCATGTGGTTGAGTGTTAGTATTCATTCATTTATAGTTAAAATCTTCAAAGCGCATGTGCAACAGCATAATGCTGTGTTAAATATTATTATCATAAGTAATTTCTGTTGGCAATTACTTAGTGATGTCTTCTGGATTGCGATCTAAATAAACATATTATTATCGTTTATTCCACATTATCACACTTTAAAATATTCTAAGTTAAAGATTTTTTTTTTTTTTTTTACAATAAAATTTAATTACTAAGTTAGTAAATAATTTAATGTTTTCTGTTTCTATGCTATATTTATACTATGAATAAATATTACTATAATTGTGTTAGTAAAAAATTAATTTTAAAATCATATTTACAATAATTTTATTAGAATTTCTTACGATGAAATGTTCTTTTCTTGATAATAATATCATTACAGGAAGTATCTTTTCTCCTGGTAAAAAACATTAATACACACTTTTGACATCAATAATCACGCATGCTCCGGTTCTTAATGTTGTAATATATAATCCAAACTGACAGTTCAAGTTAAATACGGTACATTTACTTTTATTCTATAAGACTTACACTAATATAATTAATATTTTTTTTATCTCCAAAACTTTAAATCTTTCAACAGGTACTGTTAGATAAATATTTAATTTTAAATACTCTTCGTCAAGATAATTTTCCAAATTCTTATAACTTTTCCATATTTACTGAGGTTTAATATCTTCTGATACAACCAATACTTCTCCCAATATTTTCAAATAACTTAAATTATTTTCCCAAATAATTTAAATAAACTTTTGTATGACCCGCATACCTTAATGACTAACTTGTAATATTTTTTAAAATAGGATATAAGTCACATACTCACAAATGATCTTATATTTTCTAGGAAAAATTCCAATTTTAAAATATTTCCAATATTTCTTCAGAAAGAAATATCTCCACATTCTAAAATAATTGTTCGGTCAAATTTAAAAGTTTTTTTTTTTTTAAAGTATTTTTCCATTGTATTTTAAATAAATTTTCTTCATGAAATATATTATCTCATTTCACTTTATACCTTTTAATGAAAAAAAATTTTTTTATATATATTTTTTTCCGTGACGTTCTTTTTATGAAATTTAGTCGTAAATCAATATGACTTATCAACATAGGCAAAATTATATACTTTATACAATAATAATATTTGAATACTTCCATTAAATTTTTTATATTTAGTGATGACTTCTTCATGTTTAAGTTGATGACAAATTGAACAAAAACAAATCAGCTAAGTAAGGAATTATTTAAGTTTTAGCCCTCTTCCTCCATATCACAATCTTGTAATAATAAACTGCTGTATTTTTATAAAAATTGAAGCTAAATAAAATGGATTATTACACTACCAAATACTTTACCGAAATTGTCGAAATACTAACGATGTTATAATAGCACGTCGGTAGAATGAGATAACAGCTCAATAATCGTCTGCCAAAATTTAAACAGCTCTTAAATACTCCAGCTGATTCCAATTTTGATTGGTCCATTAAACAATCCTGACCTCAAATTATCCGGGACCACGAACATTGGTTTAAAGTTAAAGTTAATAATAATTTACTAAATATTTATTTTTTATTATATTATTCAATTCTTACTTAATTTTCACATTTTATTTTCACTTACTAAAGATTCTAAAATAATTTTTAAAAATCACATTTCAATATTTATTACCATTTCTAACTTTATTTTGAACTTAACGTATTTATTTTCAACAAGAAACATAAATCTGATTTTATTTATTATATTCACTTTTAAAATCCAATTTAACATTTATAACAGATAATATTATTTTATTTTCGAACACAGGTGTGCATCACGTGATCTACAAAACTACATAAGACACTAATAATTTAAAGACCAAAATAATAATTTAATTTATAAAATGTTACATAATCACTATTATAGCACAATTTTAAAATAATTATTTTAATATTATAAAACCAAAAAAATATACTTTTCTCTCACCTTATTATTTTTTAATCAAATAATTTTAAAAATATAGCCATTAAATACAATTATTATTACTAAATCTATTCGTTTAACTTTAAAGCATTACTTTTAAAATTTACCCTAATTATTATTTATAAGACTTATTAAAGCAGTATTTATTATGGACAATTCTCCCAACCATACAATCTTATAATGATTTTTAGTTAACTGTTTTCTTACAAATACCAACCCAATATTATATATCAATTATTTTACTTGCCTTAAAACTAAATCATTCAAAGATTATTAACACACAACATACATAATCTCCTACCCAACTTCAAAATTTAAAATTTTTCAATAAATTATTACAAATAATCCATTCTAACCTAAACAAAAGGGTACAATATATATATATATTATGTTCAGAATGAAGACCTTGTGGAATAGGGTCATGATAATTATATGTGGATTTATATAGTTGATTTTGAATGATTCAAATGGGTTGATATTGGAAATTAAGATCATTACACCAGCTGCAGATGAAGGAGACACTGAGTGACAGAAGTAGCCAAGGAGGTTCAGGATTTTGGAGCTTGAAAATTGATACAACTTGATCTCATAGAGATACACTATATGGGGAGAGTATTGCTTGAACCATTTAGTCGATGCATCTACTCTATTAAGGGAATTGAGGCCCTGGATATTCATTCCTGATACTTTGAGTTTCATGTGGCATTATTTTAATCAGAGAGTTATAAATTATTTTCATTGAACAAGTGGTGGAAATTTTAATGATGAAGGAATAAGCCTTTTTAGTGGATATGCATTTGCAGACTCAGAAATCACTGTTCCTACTAGGAGGACAGCCACTGTCCTTCCCTCTTACTGCCCTGGATTACAGGCCATCCATGGAAGATACTCCAGCACATGCTATATGAGAATCCATAAGTTGACCAGAGGTCTTTTCTTTTGATGCCCCAGAACACAAGCTATCAATGGAAGAGTATTTCATTTGTTACTTTAGAATCCATCGGTAGCTGTGATTTGTTATCATTGGTAGGATCAAGGGATTGAAATGGCTTACCCGGATCCTTACTGGACAAGTCACGATTGTTTTTTGGCTATTAGTTTTGGGAATGGACCTATGTTTTTTCCCTGGTTTCCGGGAGACAGGGGATTCAGTGTCCAAAGAGATAACCTGTGGCTGTTTACTTTATTGTGGCAAATTTTGTCCTCAGTTGATTTGGGGCCTTTATTCAGTTTTTTTTTTGTCTTCCTCTTTATAGATTGAGGCAGGTGAGATGCCTCTTCCATAAAAAAAAGACCCTGAGCTGAATGATTCATTAAGTGCACTCATTGAGTAAGTAGAAGATAGCAAAAGGTTAGGAATAACTTCATTGATTGGAGTCGATTGAGGATAGGCGGTATTCTTCAATGCTTTACATGCTGCAAAGTCAGAATTAGTAATGTATGTATCTGTGGCCAGTACCACCAAAAGTATTACAGTGATGTGTTCTGTTTTTGATCCTGTTACAAGTGTAAGATTCTGGCTGGGCAGTTCCTCACCAAGTGGTTTCCCTGACAACAGAAGAAACATTGTGGAGGAATGCCATTGAAGGTGATGATAAGAGGGGAAATCTCTGTGTAATAGAGAGTATGGAGGTCAGCAGGGTTTGATTCTTTATTCAGGGTGAGTTCAAAGGAGGCAGTGTTAGTGTATACTGGAAGATCTGCGCCCTTAATCATTTGGTACCTAAAAATTGAGACTTTACCATAGGACCTAAGTAATTGCTGCAAATCATTTTCTTTAAATTTAAGGTAGCAGTTTTTGATTATGCCTGATATAATTGTGGGGTAATTCAAGTTGATGTTGCAGATGATTTTCCCATCAAGGTATTTGAAAATTTTCTCGAATAAATTTTTCTGAATAAGGTTGTTAATGATTATTAGGATGTTGCAAAATTTTGTGAATTGGCTTCCATAATTTTTTTATGGTAAGTTCATTATCATCTGCTCTTTATGTCTGATTAATCCAAGATTAGTAAAAGAGCTTCTATTTGTTCCAGAATATTACAATTTAAACAACTCAAGCTGGTAATTATTTCCTGCTTTTTTAATTCATCATTTTTAAAAAATGATGCAGAGCATAGATTTCTCTTATAGAAATTATCCTTTTTTTTCTTTCACTTTACTACCAATTAATTTTTGATACTATTTTTATTATATTTATTTAATTTAAAAATTCTATTTGTTGTTTGTGTTGTACTTTTGGATTTTCTTCAAATTTTTTTATATGAGTTAGGTATCGATGATAATGTAATATGGCACTGAAATATCTCAGAATTATTTAGCCAATTGTTCAGTTTAACAGTGCCATCAGACCATATTTTAAAATGTGTGACATTAGTTTTTCAGTGATGTGCACTAGATGGCAGTATATATTTTTAAAATATGCTACAATTGCATATTCTCTAAAAAAAAACTTTATATTTAATTAAAATAGAAAAAAAAAAACAATTTTTAATAAGCATGAATTTCATTTCAAAAATTAGAAATATAGAATATTGTTGCCATTCTTAATAATTTTGAATATGTATTATTACAAAAAGTGTGCTGCAAAATATTTTATGCAGCACTGCTGTAAAAAGTTTTGGAGATATGGAGTCACCCTGTCTTACACCCTTATCAATGTTGACTTTCCTAGTATCATTATGTAATCTAATTGTTGCTGTTGCATTTTGACAGTAATCAGTAAGCAATATTCTGACCACCAGAAATAGAAAGATGTAAACAAACTAAACTGATAACTAAAGTTTTGCACCTAAATTTCCTCCATTAATGTTAACATTAAATAGTCAAATTATTACAGGGTAGGTATCTATGAAAATGCTTTAAAAAAAAAAACAGTTATACATTTTTATTACTAGGTAAGTGAACTAAATTGATTTTTATGAAGCAATATCTACCATTATAGTATTGTATATCTTTGCATTTGTTATATAAATTTTAATTTAGATAGAAAAAGTTTTTGTTCTACAAATTATTCACTCTACAAGCCTTTTATATCAGATTTCACTATATGATAATAAAAGTCTAATAATAACTATATTTTTTTAAAAAAGAAAGGAAAATTAATATTTGTTTTACTGATTTAAAAAAAAAATTCATAGAGTCAATTGGTTATTTGGGAAAAGGATTTATATTGGAACAAAAGTGACTACTGTAAAATTTGCAAATGGCTTTGAAGATTTTATGAAGAAATAAAGGAGTTCAACATGTTAAAAAAGTGATTAAATTTATAGAAAGTCGTGATTCCAAATTCCTATGTATTTTTAAATTTTTCTGCTCAATCTTTTAACACAACCATTTATAATCACTGCACAATAGTAGAGCTCAAATTATTTGGGAATCATGTAATCAAAAGAATTAATATGCACATAATCTTCTGCATTTACCTTTTTAACATTACAATATTGCAGTTGTCTATTTTGTTTATTGTTTAATACTTATGGTTTTAAAAGAATTTAAATGTATATAATGAGAATCAAGGAAAAAATTTGTTATTTCAATTAAAGCAACAAGTTCTTTGTTTTTTTATTATAAATGTATAGCTGCTATGTTTGTAATCCAATTAAAATGAAGTTTGTAATTGAGTTAAAATAATTTATGTAGCCAAATTAACATATATTATCCATACATTAGTGCTACCCAATGCAAGCTATAGTAATCCATAGATGCAAGATGATTTGTGCATAAAATCCCTATCTTGTGCCTATTCATCCAATAACCCAGATGGATTTCTAGCTTGTGACTTTCATCAGTGAGAAGCCTTGGATTTGAGAGCACTTCACCTAGATCTTGGGATCTAATACAACCCTCCAGCAGACATCTTTTACTTATTTAGTTAAGTATAAATCTAGGAGCTCAAAATGAAAACACAATAATGCAATACAAGCTAATTTATTTGTAGTCATATAGATCTGAACCCAGTTCAGCTACTATACATTTTGATATCTTTGATTTTTTAATAACTATAGTCACCATCATCCCATTTGGCAGGATTGAGTTGCACTAATGTATGGAGAGTTGTCTCTGTTTTAACAGCTTGTGTAAGCATAGGGAATGGTGTTCATGTGATGTTTAATGGTTTTCAAAAAAAATAATAAACATATATAAGTTTTTTCCTTGATGTTTTCTGTGGTAGAAAATATTTGTATTCAATGGATAATTAGAGTACAAGATATTTTAACCGTTTTAGCAGCTAATTCCATATTTTTATTTTGAATAAGCTGTAGTGAGAATCTATATGCATATTCATATTTAAACATTTTATTTTTACAATTAAATCTTTATTCTGTATAATATATTGATAATCTTAATATTATTTATTACTAATGTAAGTTTTCAAATGATAGGCATTTTAAAAGATCATATTTGATGTTTTCAAATATGAAAATAAATATCTAAACAGAGTTCTTGTCTACAACAATGGTATTTGGTGTTATTGGACATAATTTATTTATTCAATTTAAATTTTCTGTTATTAAAAGAAGGTTAAATATTTAGGTTAATTATCATCAAAGTAAGAAAAATAAATATATTTATTAAAATTTTAAAAAATACTTCATCATTTTGGCAAAGGTAATTTTATTTTATTCAGTAGAAACTGTTAATTATGCTTAATAAACATCATGTGCCATCTTTCTTTGCCTGTTTTTATTACAGTTGGGTTTGATCACATATTTGTCATTTTATGCTTATTTTATAGTAAATTCGGTATTCAAAATTTTAATTCCAAAAAAATTGCATTTGGCAGTAATTTTTGAAAAAAAAATAGATTTTTCATTGTTATCTCTTTGTCATATAGTCCAACTTCTTTTTTCTTATAAGGAGCTGGTAAGCATTGATTTCAACTTTTGCCATTGTTTTCTAGATGTTTCTAACTGCCAAAATCAGAAATCAAACCAAAATTTTTATGCTTTTGTAATAGATTTTGAATGTAAATAAATGTATTTCTCAATTTTTTACATTCATAATCAAGGTTTTACATCAACTTATCTAAATATAAACTTTGATGATGAAAATTTTAAAAGAAATATTTTGGG
This sequence comes from Epiperipatus broadwayi, assembly GCA_028023455.1. NCBI lineage: Eukaryota > Metazoa > Onychophora > Udeonychophora > Euonychophora > Peripatidae > Epiperipatus > Epiperipatus broadwayi. The sequence continues at coordinate 3,808,081 of JAQFVV010000110.1, forward strand.
AAAGTAAATAGTGCTTGATGGCTATTTGCATTTTCTAACTGTCAAAGTTAGAAATCAAACCAAAATGTTTTACACTTTCATAATAGATTTTGAACATAAATAAATATATTTCTCATAATTTTTTACATTCATAATTAAGTTTTTACACCAAATTCTCTAAATATAAACTTTGACTGAAATTTTTTAAATTTTAGAAGAAAAATAATCAAGGGAAAGTGAATAGTGCTTGACCGCTATTTACATATAAATAACCTTCGGTGATAAGAAGCAAAATGCAATTACTTTTCATAAATATTTATGGATTTTAGGATTACTTTTTACACTATATTGACTAATATTGTGTCAATTTAGATTTTTATTTAAAATATTTAATTTTGGATGCACAAAAAACAAATAAATAATCAGAGATCGTAATTTCTAAGAAATCACCAGCATTCATGTATTGATTGGTTGAAATATAATTTTTTTGTTTTACCACAGGCTATTTTTCAAATGTTTTTTTCTTATATTTTTATTCAGTTATTAACATTATTTTAAACTTTTAATTACATTTAACCAATTTGAATGTAAAATTATTCAATTTTTAGAAGCAAATTAAAACAATTCTGTTTGTTGTAGATTAATATTTTTACATAATTGATCAATAAAATTATAGAATTGTAATTGACGAATAAAATTACTCAAATTTTTATGTAATTTATAACATTTCAATTGTTTGTTAGAACAATAAAATTTGCAGTTAAAGGGTAACATTTTAATAGTTGTTTTTCTAAAAATAAATTATGTTCAAGGAAAATATCTCATTAGTGTCGAAGCTTTTGGTTTAAAAATAAGTCTTTACAAGAATATTGCACCATAATCTTTAATTTGTAAACAAAGTACTGAAAATTACACTTTTTCTTTAGAAATCTAATTATTCATTTATTTGTCTTCAGCTAAAGCACTTTGCTGATTCAAAATTTATTTTTATTGACTTCTAGGTCACCTTTCTTATGGCATTATCATGCTAATACTGTCAATTGTGCAAAAAGTCCATATAATGCTGACATCTTCAAATATTTTTTCAACTAATGTTAATATTATAACTGCATAAACAAACAACTGCAGATGATATATAAGATTATAGATAGGCTTACAACAATGAAGATATGGCAATCATGGTATCATTATAACACCCAAAATTACAAAATTTGCATGAAGTTATTGCTGCTCATACAAATCTAGTTAAAAGATCTATTTATAGTACTCATGGTGTCAGTACATAGCTATGGATTTTAATACTTTTTTATTTTAGTTTTATTTAAAATAAATTTTTACTTTTTTCAAATGTTATTGAAACTGAAGGCCACATATATAAATTTTCAAAGTTCAACCTCAATTTAGTTATTAGTTTGAAACTGAATGATTAATATACTAAATAGAAACACATTAATGATTGTGAAATTTTAAAAAATAAATAACATCTTTATACAAATATATATGTTAATAGTAATATTTTTAGATAGGAGATTAATATTGCAATTTTTATCTATTCAGAATATAATTATATGGGTGCTTGTTAAATATAAAAATATTGTTCAAGAATTGTCTATGTTTAGTCATTCACACTTTGAGATACATTAATTATCTTAACATGTATAATATTCAAGCCTATTTTTAATTGTGATTAGTGATGTTGGGGTTTGACACAGCTAAGGAGATGGGGTTTTTTGAATCGATTCTGTGAATTTTATATTAACAAAGCCTATAAATCTGGCTGTGTAACATTTTATATTTTAGTTCAATATTAGGTTAATAGAGGATGTCTAAAATATCCATTCATAACATTGTAAGAATATTGTTATTTAATGCATTAATTATGTGTTCTGTATTCAAGTGTAGGCACTCAGCATATCTAGAAATAAATCAATGAATGAAATTTAGATAGGGTCTGAATAATGATGAAATGTTAATAGCAAAAGTTATTGATGCACTCCAAAACAATATATATATATATATATATATATATATATTACAATATATATATATATTTATATATATATCACTTATCGTTCAAATCCCACAATGCACAAAACAACTTGTTGCTTCCTGGACACCTTTGATCCCAGTTTCCAAAACACTGGCTCGATTCCTCAAACTAATAAAGTTCTTTGGCTTCATTCAGCTGCTGCTCACAATCACACTAGTTCCTACCCCATCACTTAAGATTCTTTCATCCACTGTTCATTAAAATCTCCCACCAACAGTTCACTTAGTAACTCCACTGGAATGACAACCATGCACTTTGCTACACATGCTATTTATTCATGCAGTTTAGTCTCCAGCAATCCCAGGTTCAATTTTGATTGTTATCAGTCTTGTTTTCCTCTTGGTGTTTTTAATTAGTCATTTCCACTTCTATTATATCAAGAAATATTTGTAATCAGTAAATATTTCTTGGCATTTATCAAACAATTTCTTACCACATATTATGTAAATATTTTCTATTGTTAAATCCTTCACAAAATTAATCATTAATTAAACATTTTTACTTTTTATCTGATTTAATTATACAATGTTCACTTTTCTTAAATTACTTTACCAAAAGGTTCATTAATTTTACTCATCAGTTAATGATCCAAAAATATATATTTCTCTAATATATTTTCCTTAATTTTCCTGGAGTACAAAAAACTTATAATTTATAATTATTGAATACATATTTTTACAAACACAATAACTCCTGCCACTCTAGGAAAAAAAAACTCTGTTTACTTATAGTCTGCTAGGTCTTTTCCGCTCCCATCTTGGCCCGGGTGAGTTTCCCTTCTGTTTCAGTAAAACCTGTTCCTCTGTCTGATTTCTTTTGCGCCATATGCTGCCTTTTATTGCGTGATCACTATCTTGAGCATCATATCTTCAGATCCCTTTTTTATTTGTGCTCCTGTTTCTATTTTTGTTATTTCATGAACCCTGGCATGATTTTCATGGCGTTCATATTTCACATTGTCTCTTCTAATTATCACATTATGGATGGTCAATATTTTTTCTATTGTTTACTTTATCCACATCTTTCTTGGTATGTCTCTTATCCAAACCACTGTTCCTGATTTGAATTTTACCGTTCCAAAAGTATTATCCTCATTTTGCCATGATCCATTTGTTTTGGGTGGATTAATGGTAGCTTGGTTATTAATTTCTTTTCCATTAGTAGTTTTGCCACTGTATGTCCAGCAAGGCATTGTATGGTTGCCACAGCATTATCTCCTGTAGAGTGTGTTTAAGATTTCTGTATTACTTTTTCTCAAGCCCTTTTTGATTTGCTGGACTTTTTCTCTGTCGGGGTGTTGGATAGTATGGGGGTTCTGATATGCTAAATTTCATTAAAACTAAAATATTCCTGTAATGTGTATCCAGTGAAACCTGTCATGATGTCAGAGACTGTAGTTTCCAATAATCCATGTATCGCAAAATAAGTTAAAACACTTGTTTCTTTTAAGCTGGTGTTTCTTACATTCATGGCATTCTGTCTACTTTGAATAGGTATCTACTATTATCAAAATCAATTTCCCTGCAATAGGGCTCATGTGATCAGGTGTAATCACACCCATGGACTTGTTCTTTACCATGGGGTGTACTCTTTTGGTGGCAGTGCCATTTCTATATCAGTATTTATATTAGGCCACCAGATGTAGTTATTTGCTAAAGCTTTTGTTCTCACCACCCCTGGGTGATCTTTATTCAATAAGTCTAAAACTGCCTTTCATCTTGTGGGAAGTCTCAACATTTTCCTTCATCTATTATGCAGCCTTTACATACTGATAAATTTTTACATTAACCCAAAACTCTGAGACACAAAATTCAATTTTTCATTTGACCAGTCTTCTCATAGCCACTTTATAAGCAGTTGATATTCTGTGATTTATTTTGTCCATTGTTTGATCACCTTGCTACTTACTGTATTTGAATTTATCTCATCTAATGCCTATTCAAATTGGACAAAATGCCATGGAATAAAAAACACCAGCACAGAAAAAAACAATTAATCTTTTGCAATACATGGATTACTGGAGATTATAGTCTCTGACAATGTGACAGGTTTCACTGAATACATGCTACATAAATATTTTAATTTTAAAGGACCCCCATAAGTGGTATAAAAACCAGTCAGCAAATCAAAAAGGCTTTGAGAAGAAGCAATATCAGAAATCTTAAACACACTTTACAGGAAATAATGCTGTAGCAACATGCAATGCCTTGCACAGTGACTGGGCATTCACTAGAAAAATTTACTAATGGAAAGGAAAATTAAAAACCAAGCTACCATTAATCCATCCAAAACAAAACAGATCAAGGCAGAATGAGAATAATACTTTTGGAATAGCAAAGTTCAAAATGGGAACAGTAGTCTAAATAAGAGACATACCAAGAAAGTCATGGATAAAGGGAACAATAGAGAAAGTATTGTCCAGTCATATTATGATAATTAGAGAAGACAGTGCAAAATACAAACCCCATGAGCGTCATGTCAGGATTTGTGAAATAACAAAAGTGTATGATTTTGATCTAATGAAAACAGGAATAAAAATAAAAGGAAGAGGCCTGAAGATAGACATTCAAGATAGCAATCACACAATAAAAGATAGCATGTGGGAAGAAAAAATGCTCAAATGCAGACAGAGAAACAGGTATTACTGAAATGGGAGGAAAAATCACCCAGGCTGAGGCAGGAGAAGCAAAGACCTAGCAGCCTACAAGATTACTTCTAAAAATCTCTAAACATGGTTTTTTTATGGAGTGGGGGAAGGTGTTGTGGTTGTAAAAATATGTATATTGCAATTCAATAATTATAAATTATGTCTTTTATACTCCAGAAAAAGTAAGGAAAATATATTAGAGGAATATTTTTTTTTTAGATCACTGGCTGTTTAGAGTAAAATTAATGAACCTTTGGGCAAAGTAATTTAAAAAATGTGAATGTTGTATACTTAAATCAGATAGAAAGTAAAAAAAAATTATGATAATTTTGCATAGCATTTAACAATATAAAATATGTAATATGTGACAAGAAAATTATGTTTGATAAATACCAATAAATATTTGATAATTACAAATATTTTTTGATACAAGAAAAGTGGAATTGACTAATTAAAATCACCAAGAGGAAAATATTGATAACAATCAAGATTGAACCCAGGATTACCAGAAACCAAATTATGTGTGTGCATCAAAATGAACTGTTGGTAGCCAATTTTAATGAACAGTGACTGAAAAAGCTTAAATGAGGTGCTTTTGTGTGGAGCCAGTGTGATTGTGAGCAGCAGTTGAATGAAGCCAAAGAACTTCAATAATTTGAGGAGTCGAGTCAAGTGTTTTGGAAACTGGAGCCAAAGGGAACCATTTGAAAAGCACCAAGTTGTTACATGCATTGTGGGAATTGAACCATAAGTGATATATATATATATATTGTGCCGGACAAAAGATTTTTGTTTCGTACATCCTGACCATGAGGGCGCCACTAGTCCGAAAACTGGAACTAGACATTTATTTTAAGGGTGGGCAGGATATACGAACATGAATGTGCCGGACTAAACCCAGGGAGAGCAAAAGCTAATGAATGTGGTTCAGACAATTGAGAAAACACTGAGACAAACGTCAGCCAAAATACTTATAAGAACTTTTTAAATTTATTAAACATAATAACAAAATAAACATGAAACTTGATATACATTTACTTAGCAGATCTTAACATTGAGTGTATGCGAGCAGAACTACGTTAAATACCCAGGCAGACACGTTCATTTCTTATCTATGACACAATAATGGCTTATATCTTCTTGCTAGCGGTTCACCCAACCAATTCCCTTTTCCCTATAGAGATTTAGTAAGATGGATCTTTGTGGAGAATAACGGGACAGCGCAGGCGAGCTTTTCTTAGTCCAGAAAAGAAATGTTGGAACCAAGAATGTCATAATTCTGCAAAACGCTCATGGACAAGTACATTGAAATGAGCCAAGGTTAGTCTCACACAAGAAAGAAACATGAATTATGCAATCTGAATTATAGCAAATAAATCTCTTCCAAAATTAAATAAATCATATATCCTAGAAATCGCTAGCCAAAGCCAAGTTTGATTTAGTTTAACGCCGAAGCAAACAAACAAACAAAAATAAAAGAAAACTACTAAGGTCGGTCTGAGCATTTAACAAGGGTTAATCATAAAACTGAGAAATTATTAAGCATATAAAATATCACTCGCCCTACACTCTCGAACAAGCAACATTTTAAGATTGAAAATCTTGCTACTAAGATTGTAATGTAAAATAAACAAAAATACATTAATATTTAAATTGATAAATTACACATCGTAAATATAATTTCCTTTTAAGATTAAGCTGAGATTTGCGAGAGACTTAATTAGAGATTTAGCCCTGATTTTGACATGGAACGGTAAGTTACCTTGAGATAATATTAATTTCTGTTGTTCACACAAAGCTCGGTTTATGGAGTCCTCTACAACGGATGTCATTTACTACAGGTTCAGAAGTCTGGAGGCATTATCGGGATCCACTCTGGACTTGACAGTTAGGTCATGATGAAAGTCACAATTTGGAGCTCCGGCGGTTCATCTTTGGAAAGGCTCAGCCCATCATGTTGTGGAGATTCTTCGTGGCGTATATTACAGGCATGGCGTCTGGATGACTGCTATTATCGCGGCAAATAGAGTTATTGTCGGTCAATGGAAATTCGACTTGGTGATTCCCGTGGCACCAATATAAAAAAAAAATTTAGTCACTTTCACAATGCAACAGTTCAATAACAGCTAAAATCTGGATCGATCCTCAATAAGAAGAAGGTGAGCAATAAAAACTGAATGAACAGAATAGTCTCTTTGAATCCTCCTCTCTAATCCTACAAAAAATAAATTACCCAGCTATTTATGTCCTTTGTTATCTCCCGTGCAATCTTAATTAGAAAAACAATATCTTACAGGGCTTAATCTTACAAAAATGATTATTATTTTTTTATAAAAAAAAAAAAATACAAAACTAAATCTCAGCTTTAAAATACATCAACATTAAATTTTTTTTTTTTAGTTTAAATAAAATACATATAAGAGCACTAATTAAACCTTGTTTGCTTTTAATTATTTTAAAAGAAAACAAGCGTCATAAAAAAAAAATCAACTTAGAATTAAAAATATAAGATCTCAAAATAAATAAGTATGTGTGTTATTGCACATATAAAACTTGGGTTTTTTTTTTCCAATTTACATGATAGAACCCTTGAATCGGATAAAGTATCCAGTTCAATATATATACTGTGTTGGAGTGTATCACTAACTTTCGTTATTTACTTTATAATCCAGTCCCTATCTAAATTTCAATCATTGATTTATTTGTTGGCATGCTGAGTGCCTGCTTGAGCATACACAACACATAATTAATGCATTAAGTATGTATTATTTGTTAAAAAAATAATAAAGTTGAAAAAAATTTAATTGTGCATATACTTAGAGATAAATGAATTAATTATTGAGAGAGTAAGAGACTTAGAAAATGAAATTGATTTATAAAATGTAAAAGTAGTTAGTATTCAAGTTATAGTAGTGAGTAGATAGGCTTGGGGTTAGTTTATGAAATGATATTAACAAATAACTAAGGGTAATGATGATTACAAGTGTTTTTATTACCATAAGATTTTTTGTATACCTTAATACAAACATGCATTTAAAATAAGTTTAATATTGATGTATTTCTCCATATTAATGATAAAGTTTTAAAACTGTCAAAATGAATGTAAAATAAAATCAATTAAAAACAATGATATAATTTGATAAAAATTTATTAATCCCAGAGTTTAATAATTTCCTCATCACTAAGAGGTTCAACCTGAAGTCGATGTTTGCTGAAAAAAATAATTGTTTTAATTAGTATATTTAATACGTAACATGCTTATATATATATATAATTACATTGTCAAACTTTCTGCACTCACAACTTTGATTCCAACTACTTTAGATAAATATATTAATAATTATTCATCATCATTTTAATCACACATTCACTAAAATGAAGGTCTCTCCAAGTTAATCTACTTTCTTCAATCCATAGCCTCTCTTATACACATTATATCAACGAACTTTCTTATTTAATGCATCCAGATCTTTTATAATCTTTTGGGATTCAGTTTAAAACTTTAATTGACCATCTATTATCATCTTTTCTAGTATTTTGTGTAGACCAGCTCTGTTTCATTCTCTTAATTCTTTCAGTGGCGTCAATGTTAACAACTATTTGTTCTCTCATACATGTAGTTTTTTTTTTTAAGTGTCATAGCATCGGCCGGGACGCGAACCCGCAACCCGGGCAACTGCCTGCAAGTGCAAGGCAGTCGCGCTGACCTCTCGACTACCAATGCAAGACTCATACATGTACTTTTGATTCTTGTTATTTCTACCATATATTTCTAAATACTTTGTAAAATGGTCTGACATCTCTGTACTATTCTTCTATTATCCAAGTTTTATATCCAAAAAATAAGAATTGCTAAAAGACATCAATTTAAAATCTTTCGTTTCAAACACATAGGCGTATTTTCTTTGAATATTAAGTTATTTCTAACAAAAGCATTATATCCAAGTTTAATTCTATGATATTCCTTGATTATATATAAACTTTAAAATCTCAGTTAAATATTAATATGTCTGCTTTTCTAAAAACATTTAAACACATGAAATAATTTAATTTCATCTCTTTTCCATGTGCATTATCTTTTTAAGACATATTTAAGCTTCTATTCCACCATAAATTATTGAAACATATATAATTTTATTTTTAACAGACATATTAATAAAAATATATAATAAAGTGAGTTTTTTATTTCGTATTTTTTAGTTAAAAACTGTAACCATGCTTTTTCTTAGAACAGCAGCAAGTCAGGATTAACTGCCCGGGGCTGAGAATATATTGCCATCTCTGAGTTGCAATCAAAAGGGATTGGTTGTTATTCTAAGTAAAATGGAAAACTCCATTATATATTTTTATAAATACATCCATTAAAAGTTAAATTATAATACCTGATCTACTGGTGGAACAGTAAATTTCAAAGTATGAAATTTGAAAAGTTTGCCATACTTTCTGTCTCTATGAAATTATTGGAGCATTTTGTCTCCAGAACTGGAAAGTGACAATCAAGAGAATTTCTAGAAATTGCTTTTGTTTGCATTTTAGCACTGGCAGTGTATTCTCATCCCTAGGCATAAGCCTGATTGGCTGGTCCTAAGTAAAAACATAGTTGTAATTTTTAACTAAAAAATATAAAACAGAAAATTTCTTTTATTAGATTGATAGATAGATAGATAGATAGATAGATAGATAGATAGATAGATAGATAGATAGATAGATAGATAGATAGATAGATAGATAGATAGATAGATAGATAGATAGATAGATAGATAGATAGATAGATAGATAGATAGATAGATAGATAGATAGATAGATAGATAGATAGATAGATAGATAGATAGATAGATAGATAGATAGATAGATAGATAGATAGATGGATGGATGGATGGATGGATGGATGGATGGATGGATAGATAGATAGATAGATAGATAAATAGATAGATAGATAGATAGATAGATAGATAGATGGATGGATGGATACATAGATGGATGGATGGATAGATAGATAGATAGATAGATAGATAGATAGATAGATAGATAGATAGATAGATAGATAGATAGATAGATAGATAGATAGATAGATAGATAGATAGATAGATAGATAGATAGATAGATAGATAGATAGATATTAATCAGAGTTATTTAACCAAGAATTTTCTATAATTAGCCAAGAATTTTCTATAATTAGCCAACACCCTGCTAAAATAGTTGGAACACACGGTGAAAGTTCTCAAGCTGTCAACATGTCCATGAAGACACTCATATATTGATATTTCTAGAACAATAAAGACTTATTCATTATTGAGATTTAAAGTAAATATTGACTAGGGATAAGCTCTAGTTTAATGATTGAATAGTAATGATAAAGTGGTGTGTCTCACAGTTAAAAGCACAAAAAGTTTGACTCTTAAAAATAAAATTGTAGTCATTTGCTATTACTAAATATTGAACAAATAATGAAGACTGCATAAAAAATTTTTGATCTAGGCCAAATGATGAGTGCTTGTTCAAAATGAAATTTATATCTTGTGAATCATTTGTCTTTTTCACATGTCTTTGTTCATATGTTTCAGGAATGACTGATAAAAATTTGAAATATATCTAAAAAATGTATATATTATGTTAAATTATAACATGTGTTATGTATGTCTTAACTCACTTGAAAAGTAAACTGGATTTTTTTTCAATTGCATCAATAGTGAGAAAGGTTGGGCTTATTTCTCTGCTGATGGATAGTTGTGATATAATAGAGCTAAGCTTAAAGATGTACTGATAAAAACAAAAACTTGAAAATATATACTGACCAACATTCTGTTAAAATAATTGAGACATGTTTTTCATTTAAAATTAACCAAATGCTATATATTAATATGAAAATATGACTTCACTTATGCAAGACTTCCCATCTTAACTAAAAAAAACCCTTTCAGAGAATCAGTTCTATTGCATAAAAATCAATCTTCTGGAAGCTAGCAAATCATTAGCCAATCTGCTCTATTTTTTGTGCTGTACAAAATTTTTGAATTATTCATTATATAATCTTCACAAATTGTATGCAGTTATGGATATAAAACATTAATAGCAGCCATCAGATCTTCCATTATCACATTTCTTGAGAGCAAATTCTGCATTTTACACCTCTCAGATGTACAACTATTTAAGTATGTATAGGAAGATTATTGAATTAAATAGGTCTCAACTTCTTTAATTTAAAATACAATCACAACTTTGCTAGTATTAGAATAGTATAATTTTTAAAACCAATCACAATGCATGACAAAATAACAAATCCATCTTTTCAGTTCAGCAAAGCTTTGAGAATCCCAGAACAAAGGTATATATATAAGCTGTAATGTGCTGGTCATTCTCACAAGAAAGAGGGAGAGCATCTAACTATGGTCAGATCTGGGGTCTTTGAGTAGGATGCTGGTGATAGTGTAACAAAATGCTTAGCCTATGATCACATCTACCTTCAATAATTTGGACTAGTTTGTCCATATCTCACCTCATTTTCTGACTCTATTATGCCTTAGAATTCAAACTCAGGGAAAATTCACACTTAGCTCTCTTTAGGGATGGGCTTACTCACTTTAACAACTACTGTGCCTCTACATAGGTGAGAATCAATTAACACACACTCCCAGAATGTTTCTAATATCAGTATACATATAAGGAGAGATGTGTGGATATTAATGCTTAGCACATATATATTTATTGATGTGAATGCATAATGATGATAACAAGGCAGAGACCAAATTGATTGAAATAATTTAACAACATTTATTAAATAACATCTAATTTAACAATATTAACATATATAGCAAAACTCTCCATACAGTATTGCCACCTGTGCTAAACAGAGTAATCAATGGATGCCAGAAGGCTTGTGCATAAAATCTCTATCTAATGCCTACTCATCCAATATCCCCAGACTAGTTTCTGGCTTGTGGCCTTCGTCAGTGAGGAGCTTTGGATCTGAGAGCACTGCATCTAGATCTTAGGATCTAATGCAACTCTCTAGCAACCACCTTTTATCTCTACTTTACTACAAAACTATGAGTTTGAAATTGAAAACACAAAAAATATTTTCAATCTAAGCTCAATAGCTTATATAGTCATATGGGTCTGAACTCAGTTCAGCACCCATACATTTTGGTGTCTTTGGCTCTTTTACAACCATAGCTACCACTATCCTATTAGGCGGGATAGGTGTTAACCCATTAACCTTCACATGATCACATTTCCTATACTAGCACTTTAATTGTTGATAAACAGAGCAAAACTCTCCATACAGTATTGCCACCTGTGTTAAACAGAGTAATCAATGGATGCCAGAAGGCTTGTGCATAAAATCCCTATCTAATGCCTACTCATCCAATATCCCCAGACTAGTTTCTGGCTTGTGGCCTTCGTCAGTGACTATATAAGCTATTGAGCTTAGATTGAAAATATTTTTTGTGTTTTCAATTTCATTCTCATAGTTTTGTAGTAAAGTAGAGATAAAAGGTGTTTGCTAGAGGGTTGCATTAGATCCTAAGATCTAGATGCAGTGCTCTCAGATCCAAAGCTCCTCACTGATGAAGGCCACAAGCCAGAAACTAGTCTGGGGATATTGGATGAGTAGGCATTAGATAGGGATTTTATGCACAAGCCTTCTGGCATCCATTGATTACTCTGTTTAGCACAGGTGGCAATACCGTATGGAGAGTTTTGCTCTGTTTATCAACAATTAAAGTGCTAGTATAGGAAATGTGATCATGTGAAGGTTAATGATTAACATATATAATTATAAAAGTCAAGGATCTCTTTCTATCATCTTAAGAGCTAAATATAATGGATACCCAAATCCCATGATAGAAGTTCATACACAGGCAATCTTTATTTACAAAGTTTAAGATAACATAAAAAAAATATTTCAGAAGATCGTGAATCTGGCTTACTAATTAATTTATTTACAGTTGCATTATAGAGAAATATTTGCTGTTTGATTCACAATGATTATGGTGATTTTTCCTGGAGGAAAGGACCCTTCTATACCTGTGTAATTCCTTAATGTTGATAGGAAAAATCATCCACTCAAGAAAGTTAGATTCACAGAAAAAATTATATAACAAATAATGAGAACTCTGTCATGTCACTATGGTATGCTCTTAATGTGGAACATCATCATAATCTTATCTTATTCCACATTCAAGCAGGTGGTGTCAAGTTACTGGAAGGGTATGTAGACCTAAATTTTATTTAATACCATAAAACATTTACTTAATCTAACTCTTCCCTTTATGCTTAAAATAAATTCTTACATTTTCTAAAGCACAAGCTTCCAAACGTGAAAAAATAATAAAAAAATAAGATGATAAATAACAAAAAAAATACAAATCATTTGCATTAATAAAATAAATTCCTGAGTCTGTCAAGCACTGTCCATTATGTTTGAAGTCTCTTAACCTAATGATAGATATTGGGCAGTATACTGTCCATAGATTTAGTCAACACACATTCATTCTGGGATTGTAATCACCATTGTCCAGTTGATTCCTTGGAAGACATAGAAGATCCACTGAAGATCATTGTTCTTAACCAGTATTTAATAAGATAGGCATTCTACATGTTTCAACACTTCTATGGGCATAAAAAGCTGTCATACGGAAGTGGTGTAATAAAAAACTATACTTGTCAATTGCTAGCTGTTGTTTATTGATTTATATCAAACTTGGAGTAGTTTAAATCACTTGGTTTGCTTTTATAACAGACATATTTGTTTTAATGTGATTGAAATTCATTCTAGAATTGAACATATATATCCATCTTGTTTAGTTCTAAAAATATGGCTATAGAGATGTTGACTTTCTCATGCAATCTTTGATTCTAAGGTGAAAATGGTATCTATGTCTTTTGTTTTAATTGTGGCAGGATCATGCAATAGCTTTCATTTCCCATGCTTGCAGTATTTGTTTATTGTTGCATGATGTACATTGATGTAAGATTATTAGGATAAATATTTATTGGAATTATCTTTTTGTTTTCAAGCCTGATTGCTTAGCAACATGCTTGACATTAAGTTGTCATTTTTTATGTTTTATCTTTGTTCATGTCATAATGTCAGCTAATTAAGGACATGTGGTTAGTCCCATAATGTATACATGTGAGTGTATTATTTTAATGTAGAAATATAAAACTATCTTTTTTGTTTTTTTTAAAACAAAATAATTTGCTTATCATGATGTTTTGCATATATATGTGTGTGTGTTTGACAAAGGATAACTTATTTGATAATTACTTGGTTAGGCTTAGTATGGTATAGATTAACAAATAACTGTTATTTGATAATTACTTGATTATACTTAGTATAGTGTAGATTAGTGCAGGTGGTTGTTGTTCGTAAGTCACTTTTACAAATCCCCTACTCTTACAGGATTAAAATTTTTAATTTATATTAAAAAAATTAACACTCATAAGTGTGTTGGTATACCTCTGATGTAAGACTATTTTTAAATTGGTTGAAGGGTTATTATACTTATTCCTTGATTGCTTCATGTTTTTTCTCTTTTTATAGCTGATTTGGAGTTTAATCATATCTCTTATGACTAGGCCATATTATTTGTGAGGTGATCTAGACTTAGGGACTTTATGGTTTTATGGTTGACACTTAACCAGTAATGTCTCTGACATAATGACACATAGATCTATTTACTAGCCTTCTTCCTGCTTCTTTTTGAGACTTACTGAATTCATGAAGGGCTAGCTAAATATTGGAACAACTATTGGTATGGATTGACTCCTGTGTCTTTGTTGAGCTCAAGATATCCCAGTGATTGTGCTTAAATATTAACTGGGGAATACCCTCATCAAACCTAATCTTCCTAGTCATTTATTTTTTTTGAAATGATCACCTATTGTTTTTATTTTTCTTAGATGTGATCTATGTTGCCTTTATACTTTGCTTGGTGATTACTTTTATTCTTTATCTGTGTAAATAATTTTATGGAATCATCATAGGTTATTATGTGCAGCTAAAGTAGGGTTTTAAGATATGGGCATTATAAGTGCCCTGAATCTCTCCTTTCTGATTTATCCAAAATGCATTGGGACCTGTTTGCTTAACAATGGTACATGATCCTTCATATGTATTATTCTATATTTCCTGCCATTTATCAGAACCTTATCTCCAACCTTAAATTTGTATGAGGACTTTTCTTGTATTTTGTTCCTATCACCGGCCATTGTAGAAAGTCACCCATAAGCCTTTAATATATCCTTTTCTTCTATTTTGAGTTGAATGGCCACAGGTTGGTATTTTGCAAATAGCACAGGCATGGTTTGATTAAAGTGTAGTCAGATGGGCATGAATTCAGTTGATTTATTCATGCTCCAATTGATGTAGTTGACTGCACATTTTGTCTGCTTGCACTCCTTATGATCTCCCTCTAAATAAGTCCTAAACAAATGTCCAAGCTCCTGCATATGTTTACATGGGTTTGCCTGTGATTCTTGATAGAGGTTAGCCTGTTTTATTCTATATTTTTTCATCCATTTTTTTCATTTTTGAATAGGGAACGGATACCATGATCTGTTAAAATAGTCTAGACTTTCCTATCATTGGGAATTAGGATGTTCAATACCTTGATTGAAGTCTAGTATTGGTTTGGGGTATCAGTAAGCAGCAACATATTTGGGAAAGTGATTGTAGGTGACTAACAAGTATTTTTGTTTGTTAAATAGGGGGCAATGGACCATAATAGTCAATGACTAGGATCTCATTTGGTCTTTCTGGTATGATTGAATTGGTAGAGTTAATATAATTCTGGTGTACTGGCTTGGCCCTTAAGCAAATTAGACAGTCTTGGAGTGATTTCAAGATGAACATTTTTGGCCAGTAAAAACCAATTTTTTAGGATGTGTTCCATTTTATGGGCACCATTTTATGAAGGGGTCTCAAGGATTTAGGTATTACTACCCTCCACTCATCAGTATCATGGTTAACTTTGTACAGTAAGATCTGTTTTTCTAACTTAAAATAAGTAAGATATTTTGGTGCATTCAAAACTTTTTTTCCTTTTAAAACTTTCATGATTGGGTTTAAATCTGGGCCCCTAAATTAAATCTTAGGTAGGTTCTCCAAATAATTCTCTACATTACTATCAGTCATTATATTGACATGTGTAATGTAGTCATTATTTACCAATAAGTTGTTCTGTTCTGACTGCATGGGTTTTGATTAAGCACATCAGCCACAATGTTCTTGGATACCTCACAGTATTTCCCTGTGTAATTGAATTCCTGAAACAGCAGACTCCATATGAATAAATGACTGTTGGTCAGGTAGCTGTGATCAGAAATTCAAGGCTTTTGTGATCAGTAATCACTATCACCTCATATCCAAAAAGCATCTGTCAAAATTTCTGGAAAGCCCACACTATTGCTAGTGCTTTCCTCTTGGTAACTGAGTAATTTATTTGCAAACCCTTCAGGAGTCAGCTGATAAAGTAGAAGACTCCAGATTGGCCATTCTCCTGGATCTGGGATAGAGTTACCCCTAATCTGTAACCTCTACTGACTGTTTGGACAATGAATAGTTTATTAAAATCAGGGAAAGCTAATATTGTTTGCTTTAAGAACCCTGTTTTAATATTTGCAAATACCTTGTTATGTTTATTGGTCAATTCCATTGCTTATCTTTTTAATGAGTCTTAGCAATGGTTCATGTGGTCAGAGAACTTCTGGTAAAAATGATTACAGAAATTGCATAGACCTAACAATGATCGAATTTGCTTTTATTGGTGAGTTTTAGAAAGATTTGAATGGCACTGATCTTGTCTGGATAAAGCCATATCCCATTGCAACCAATGATGTGACCTAAGAAGACTATCTGGTTGCAAACTAATATACTCTTCTTGAAGTTGACCTTGATCCCTTTTTGTAGCACTTCTCAAAAAATAGAGTGAGGTTTTGAAGATCTCCTTCAATCATGTCAGATACAATTATTACTTCATCCACATAAATGTCTGTGATCTGTTTGACCTCAGGAGATGGGGTTTTGGCTAAACATTTTATTAGACTGGCATCACTATTGATCAATTCAAAAGAAATCCTATTAAACTGATAGGTAAAACCCTCAAGGCAGTGTATTGGCAATCTTCTGGATGGAGTTCAATCTACCAATAGCTGGAGGTTAGATTGGAAGTGCAAAACCCCTTATTTCCAAATTTCATGAATAATTCATGTATGGGTGATGGGATGTTCCTGTCTGGAATGGTAATTTTGTTCAGTTGCCTAGCATCTAAACAAAGTCTCATCAACCAGTTTTCCTTTTTCACAGTTACAACTGGGTTACAGTAAGGTGAAGAGCATTTGAAAATGATCCCCCAATTCAGCATTTTCTTAATCTGCTTGGATATCTCTTCTTGATACTGGTATGGAATAGGATATGATTTGGATTGAAATGGTTGGTCATGGACTAATTTAATTCTTTATTGGAAACCTATTACTCCTGGTATCTCTGAGAAAATCTGGCTAAATTTATTTGTAATTGATTGCAAATTTTAGTGTATCCTCACTTCCAAGTAAGTTAGATTCTGCAATTTTTGTTTTCTATGAGTGCTTCTGGGATGGTAGTTATTATACAGTCAATGTCAGGTAGGTCTATCTTGGAAGCAATGTCACCTCCAAGACCTCATTATTTATCCTGAATGTCTTATCAGAATGCAAGTGTTCAGGTATATGAAGTCTGCCCCTAGGATGACCTCATGTACTAAACCATATATGATAGAGGATTGTTTGGCCTACTTTTATTTGAACCCTTATTTGCTTCTGTGCTAGATTGGCTTTTCTGCTGTTTGGCCATGGTAACTTGGTTTGATTTCAGTGGCGGGGTTTTGATGTTGGGGTTTTCAATCAGAATTTCATGATAGAACTTATCTAGCAACTGAAATCTGGCTACCAGAATCTAATAGAGCTTTAACCAGCAAACCCTCAAACAAAACCTCTATCATGGGTAGCTTTCTAAAGTGAAATTAGGTGCTTTATCATCCCATGACTATATCATATTAGTGATTTCTCAATCTATAGTTTAACTCATGTTTCTCTGTGTCATTTTGGTCTCTTGAGGTGAGGAACATAGCCTCAAGTACCTCTCTAGTTTGGTTTCTGTTAGACATTGGGTGTGTAGTTGCTACACTCTAATTTCAGGAATTTCCTTGGGCTATAAAGCGGGCTAGTTTTGGGTTGCAGATATTTTGTCTTTGTTTTACTGTTTGTCCACATACATGGGAAAGTATGTTGTATAGACTTCCCTTTCCAATGATATGAGTCATTATTGTTCTTTTGCCATTTATAGTGTATGATGTTAACAGCCATATCTTTACATTTGTCTGGTGTTATGATGATTACATTCATTGCATTTGAATCAATGCTGTTGAGCAACTTCACCATTTGTTTAATATTTTTTGGTGTTTGTGCAGAGGAGAGATTTCTGGATCTAGAGATGAAGATTTCTTTTGATTATTCTTGTTACTTTTACTTTGACCCTCAATTGATAATCTGGTGGTGAGAATTTCATTAGAATTTCCCTATTGTTAGTCGGTACTTCTCCTGAACCAGTTGGTATAACTGGGCTTCTTGCCTGCCATATTTCCAGAAATTATTCACCAGTAATATCTGGTAATCTTCAAAAGTGGATGGTGTCTGGAATAATGATTCCTACCACATCAGTGTATCCTCTTGGAGATGGCCGAGGCAATGATCAATTTCTCACTCAATCATATTGCAATTCACAGAAAAATATAGATTGAGACTCCTTAGATATTCTATTGGAACCTCGTTGGTGGATTCCTTGAAAACTTTTAGCTTCTTAAATTGGTTGATGGCACTCATTTGCATTGCATGGTTGTGCAACACTGGTCATTTCCATGGAGTTTATAGGTAGGATGGGTACCTGTGTGACCTAGTTGGTGTGGTACATGCTTGGTATGATTTCTTCAATATTGAAATCAAAAGGAGATACTTCTATCCCTGGGATTCTTGATATGTGACTAGTTGCTTGGTGTTGGTCACTCATCCTATTTGGGTGTTGTCGGTGATTTCCAGGCTGTTTATTACTTCATACTGTTTCTCCCTCCACTCAGAGCCATTTGATTATCCCCAGTCCATTGTATTTTGAATACTGGTGTTCCTTGGCATAGCTGGGATTCAAGGAACTTGAACCTTTGACTGACTGCTTCACTCAGTTGACTGACGTGGTTGCATGTTTCATTAATACTTTTGACTTCTTTTCTAGATTTGCCTTGTCTGTAAGGTTTTCCATTTCCCTTGCAGCTAGTTTGTCTTCCATTCAGTGGCCTTAGTGTGTACCTCTGTTTTGACATTGTGGTGATTTTGAAATCTTAATAAGTCAGATAAAAGTTCATTTTAAAAGTTAGGTTTAGCTGGTTATTAAAAGCTTGTTAAATATTGATGAAAGTTTAATTACATTTTAAAATTTTATAGTTCATACTTTACAGTAGAGGAGCTTCCAGTTCCTTGTGCCAATTCCCACGAAGTCTTTATTAGTCATACTTTCATGGAAGACCGGTCTCTTGTTCATACCATAGTTATCAATCCAGAGGCTGTCTTATCTGGTTCAATCCTGGAACTATTTTATTGTAGAACCCATATGATTTGGGTCTACAATAGTGCCATTAATAATACCATAGTTATCAATCCAGAGGCTGTCTTATCTGGTTCAATCCTGGAACTATTTTATTGTAGAACCCATATGATTTGGGTCTACAATAGTGCCATTAATAATTCAACAGTCACTTCATTTGAAATAAGTAAGAGGGTGAAAAGTGCATCTTTTCATCCTCCTCAAAAATCAAGCTGGAGCTAACTTTGATTGGAATTTTTTTTCTTTTTATCCTAATCCTCCAGATTCACTGAACATGGCTTCCTGTTCCAATGATTTTCATTAGGGTCTGAGCATTGGTTGCTGCTTCTATTGGACATTCTGCTTCAGAGTGGGAAACAATCTTTAATTTTTATCTATATCTTCTATCTGACATTTTAATTATATAAGAGCCCCAAGGGCTAGTTTTGCTTTTCGTTTAATTAACAAAACAATCATTTCCATTTATTGAGATGAGATTACGTAGGAATCTTAAAATAGAAATTAACATTTATTTCTATTTTCATTTATGTTACTTTTTAACAAAAATATTTTATCTTTACTTTTTTTTATAAAAAATACGTTCAAATACTTTTTTTTTTTATTTAAAAAAAAAAATCTTTTTAAAGTTTTCCATCTGTGCAATATATATATGTTAAACATAACTCTTTATTTTCACTTTAATAAATGATTTTATTTAAGATTATTTTCCCCATGTAAGGCATATGCATACCGTTACAATGTAAGCATGATTTTAATGTTAAATATAAAAGAGGCTATGTTTTCGTGTAGATAAATTTATACTTAATTAAAATACTTATTAGATTCGCTATTTTTATGCACATCTAGTTATAAACAAACTCTCACATGTGAGCATGATCTTAAAGCCATATATAAAAAGGATATATTTACATCTGGTATGTAATCAATTTCACCTCTTTAAAATACTTGCTAGATTTTCTACTTCTATATACATCTGAAACAACAAGTGTAATGATCACTTAGCATTTGCATTGCCATCTAACCAGGGACTGTAATGGTGATAAGAGATTTACCAGTCCCTGCTGTCATAACTGGGAATTACACTATATATCTTTTCAAAGTTATTCAGATTAATATTTTTTACTAAGTAAGTATAAAATATTATATTGTTACTAAAATTTTTTTCATAAAACGTTTGATTTTTTTTTTTACGAAGATGCTCTTGATTAGAAACAAAATAGAGTTTGGAATTGATTTTATAAATCACAAATTTTTCCCACAAATTTTACAAAAATTAAACACTACAGAAAAAGATTAAAATTTTTACTTTAAGTGTAAACTGTAAAAAGTACATATTCAGTTATATTTTACTGTTCTATTATATACATTGAAATTCTTAACTCATATAAAATCTATAAATTTGAGTATTGTAACTTCTCTAAGTGTACTCAAATCTTTCAGAGTCTGCTTTTAAGATAAGTAGATAAGTTAAGTATTGAAAGGCAAAGCTCTTATCACTGCACCAGTTGATCATCCCAGTCCAGTAATAAGAGGAATGAGCAAAGAATTCTGAGTTCATTTTCTAGATTTCAGTTTAAGAACTTGTATGATCAGATCTAGTATTCAAATAACACATGATCTCCAGAACAACTGATCGCATGATACATATTATGAGATGGCAAAATAATTAATGTCTGCAGATGGCTTTTAATTATTTGGCCTTGATAGAGAATATAAGAGATCACCAATAGCTTTATTATGTTATTTGAGGAGACTTAAAATTCATGTATACTGTCATTTTAAATTCATATTTGTTTTGCTTTATATAGATCTGTTAATAATTCAGTTTGGTAGCTTAGGGCACTAGTACAGAGGTGGCTCTAAAATTTCAATGAAATATGGCTTAGTTTAAATAAGGGCTATTTGTTATTAGTAATCTCTACTTTGTATGTGTTGATGTGATTAGCGGACACTAGGTGGCATTACTACCTAGATTTACATGTGTTCATCTTAATTAGATGTGAATCTATTGCACTATTTAACACTTTATTGATGTGTTACATAGTTAATGTTGTTTGAAATAAATAGCCCCACCATCCAAAGGAAAAAAATTTTCTAGGACAACTAGAAATTGAGATAGAAAGATTGGGAATGGATTGAGGATTCCAGGATGGTGGCTCCCTTCTTTACAGATGATATGTAGTTTTGTTTTCAAATATTATGTAAATATAGAATTGATATTAAAGAAGAATGCAGAAAGTAAGAAACACATAAATTAAAATCAAAGAGAAAAAATTCCGGAGATATTAGTATTTAATGAGAAAGATAAAAGTGAAGAATAAAAAATGAAGGCTATCTTGAATAGGGGCTTTTTTTCTGGATTTCAGTAATCCTTGGATACAAAAAAACTATTCTTTTCCCTGGATTATTGTAGTGGTATTAAAACTGAAAAATTCACAGCATTTTATTCATTTATATAAATTACAAATTGAAATGAATTAAAAATTTACTTTTCAAAAAATTAACATTTCATTTTTTAAACCATGACAGACTAGTGACTACTTTGTTTAAAAAAATTTTTTTTTACTTTAGTTTATTTTGAGACTGATTTGACAATTGAGATGTAATAAGAACGTAAGAAACACCAGCATTGACTACATTTTGCGTCTTCATTATTATTATATTTAATTAAGTATTGCCAAATGATCTCTCCGTCATCACAAAATATTAAAAAAATAAAACATATGGAAAGCGGCTTAACTGCAAAAGAACCTTTCAAGGAAAAATGACATGTATAATCGGAAACGTGTATGAGAGCTCGAGTCGATTCAATCGAGACTTGAGAAATGATGACAATGACATTACAGAGATATGTAAGAAAGGGTTGTGCTTTTCGTTTTCTGTTATATATATATTGAAATGAAATGTATGAATATAAATATTTTTTCTAAATTACAGTAATACACATCTTTATTGCTAACAATCTCAAATTATGAAGAAACTGTTTTGGTCGCATATATATATATATGTAATGTCCGTGTAAGACCAAGTATTGATTATTGAAGTTAGTAATTCAGATTGGGAAATCCCGGGATAAATCCCGCATGCCAAAATCAATCAGAATTCCAGAATCCCGGGAAACATTCCTTATTCGTCTTGAAAAAGTGGAGAACTATAGGGTTTTATATATTTCATTAAATGAAAGAGTAAAATGCTGAACTGTCACAAATTGAGATGAAAAACGAAAAGGGGGGAGGGCGGATTAATAATTGGGCTACTTATATAATAAAATATATAGATTAATTTGGAAGGAGTGATGATATCTGCTTTAATATTTGAAAATAAGGCATTTTGTAATGCTCGAAGAATAAAAATTCTAAAAAAAGTAAATATATATGCAATGAGTAAGGATTTGTGGATAGAAATAAGATTCTTCAAATAAAAACAGAATGACTTTTTAAGTGAAAATCCAAAATTAAAAATAGTGTTTAATTGGATTATATGGAATGGAGAGGTTTTGAAATATATAAAAATAATAGAGTTTATTTTCATGCATTTATGCAAAAAAATGCTATAAATATGAAAATAATATATGTATTTAATTTAAACACTAAAAGCATAAAGCTAAATTAGTCAGTAAATAATCAAAATTACGCAAATCCACAACTCAACCAGATTAGCTAAGAAAATAAAATCTAAAACACTACCAATGGTTTCTTTACACT
Organism: Epiperipatus broadwayi; assembly: GCA_028023455.1. Classification (NCBI taxonomy): domain Eukaryota; kingdom Metazoa; phylum Onychophora; class Udeonychophora; order Euonychophora; family Peripatidae; genus Epiperipatus; species Epiperipatus broadwayi. The sequence goes on from JAQFVV010000110.1 coordinate 3,831,096, forward strand.
TGAGAAATCTGCTTGTATTAATGAAACCATTGGTAATGTTTTAGATTTTATTTTCTTGGCTAATCTGGTTGAATTGTGGATTTGGAGTAATTTTAAGTATTTAATTATAAGGCTAAAAAAATGGATTATCTAGTTAAATAAAAAAGGTAAAATTATAAAAAATATAAATGAATGAAAAAATAGATTGGACTTATATAAGAATAAAAGTATATTTAAAATATGAAAAAATGTATGATGACAATAGAGGAAACGTAATTATTTGGTTCAAGAATAGGAGCTGTAAAAGGAGATAAAAATTTGACTAAGAATTTTGACTACAAATAAGATTTATGTAAAATGTAAGAAGAAAGTAATGAACATTTATTTTTGGAATTTATGATGTTGAAAAAGAAGTGAGATAAATTGTATAAAGATTGGGAACAATAGGAAGATAATAGAAATAAAAAAGTATACATATATTAATTTATGTTTTATAGCAAAACAGGAACTATATGGATAAAAAATTAAAATTAACGTAAGTTTTTATTAAAATGGAATAGAAGAAAAAAAGTTTCAATTCTGGAAAAATCAATTAGTAATAGGAAATAAGAAAATAAGTTAATTATGGTATATAATATTTTTAGAAGGTGATGTTTGACTTAGGCATCATGATTTCTTGAGTATGTCTTATTCATATTTAAAACTTTTATTTCTTCTAAAGCAGATCTATTTTTAATATATCACATTATAAGTATTTATATGTTAAAAAGCTTTTAAGTATTGGTTTTGTTTTAGTTATACTTCATACATGAAAGTATGCATGATAATTTCATTTTTATTTTTGATATTTACAACTTGATTAGTACCTAATTCTAAATCTAACCACGTTTGATGCATAAGGAGTGTGCTGGAAAAAGAATTAGTTATGTTGATCCTTTATTTTGGACTAGAGAATACATCAATTTTTGGAGACCACAAAGAATTTCTGGCACTAAACAGATAAAATTACAACATGCAATTAGGATGACAATGTATATTACCTTATAGCATTGAGAATGGCCACAGCATTCATTTTCTTCTGTCACAACACGACAACCTGCCATCAATTTAAACATAGGGCATTCTTCTTTCATACAGGCAATGGCTAAAATAAATAAAATTCTAATCACAAACATTCTTATTATTTCTCACTTTTAAATAAATCATTATCATTTATTAATATGAAAAATAAAACACATAAAATTAAGAAAATGGTTTTATGCCTTCATCTTGAAACGTAAATGGCAATAAGTGAAAACAAAGGGCACTACCATCTCATGCTTAAAAGTAAAATAATGTAATTCCCATTTTGTAATAACTGAGAAGATTTTTAAGTTCAGTTTATGCATGCTTCTAAACAAAAAATAAACAAATAAAACTGATTATATATGAAGTGCATAATATAACTGTCAGCACATTATGCATGTTAAAAAAATTAATGTGATGATCAGAATATTGTCCGTATGAATAGAAATTGATACATCCTTCTTATAGTTAAAAGTTTTAAAAAAATTCAGGTACTTGAGAATTTTTGAGCAAGTCAAGGTTTTTATTACATTTTTTAGGAAGCCAAAGCTATTCAATCTTTGTTTGGCAAATGGATATCTATCAATTCTTAGTTATAAAATAAAACAAAAAAAAATTACACCATGACAAATTAGCAATGCTAATCAGAATTATTTTTTCTTTATTGTCCTTCTAGGCAGAAAAGTGGAATGTGATTTTTTGTTTTGAGCAGTCTATTTAAGAGTATTCTAGTGATATGTATTAGTAAAGGTGTTGATACTAATCATAATAAATGTTATCACAATTCAAATATATCTTGAAGAAACTGATCACTATATAGTTAATATAAAGTAAACTTTAAAATAACATAGTGCATATGTTTAATCTAAAAATTAATTTATTTAGGGATGCTAAAGTTTTAATTAGCTTCTTAATTTTGACTCATCACATTTTTGACAAGTGTTATGTTTCTAACTTTTTATTTCAATTACTAAATTTTATTCTGCATTTATCATCATCATTATTGCCAACCATTTTTGGCCCATTGCAGAATAAAGGTCTCTCCAAATTTAATCTAATTCCCTTCGTGGCCACAACACACTAGCAACCTTTCTTATTTCATTCATTTATTTCATATGTGATTTTTTCTAGGTCTTTTACATTCTCTTGGAATTCAGTTTAAGCTCAGAGAACTGTCCATCTATTATCATCTCCTAGCAGTGTGTCATCCTAACTCCACTTCAGTTTTTTAATTTTTTTCAATGGTGTCATAAATACCCTTTGTTCTCTCAGTCATATATTTTATTTTTGATCATTTCTTGTTGCTCATAACATACATCTCTATACTTTTCTGTCATCTCAGATCCAAAAGTAAGAAGGGGTAAAACACATTTAATAAAAAGCCTTACTTTTTAAATAAGGCATATTCCCTTTTAATACTGTTATTTTTACCAAAAGCAGTCCACCTAAGTTTAATTCCATGTTTAATTTCATTCATTATATTTCCATCTGCAGTAATAATCTAACCAAGATATTTGTAATTGTTAATCTTTATTCTTTTTTAACAAAATCTATTGAAAATTACTTAGTTTTTTTTTTAGCATTTATTTTTAATTCTATGTTCTTCCTTTCATTTGATAGCTCTTGCACATCTTTTGAAGCCCTGAAGCATTATTTGCACAAACAACCACATCATTTTCAAAGTTTAGATGACTTATAATTTTTAAATTATTTGTTAGAAATTTAAGTTTATAAATAAATAACATTCTTAAAGCTAATATTTCAATTTGTAAAAAAATATAATAAAATGGAATACATAATTGTTATTTCACCATTACCGTTAAATTTATATTTCAAAATTAAATAAAATTTACTTGAACTCCATTTATAAAATCTAAATGAATTTTGGTTAAGAACATATAAAACAGTGAATTTATGGTTTAAAATTTAAAATAATAAAAATAACAACTCTAAGTGATCATGAGAGAAATTCCTTTTTCAGCTACTGATATATGTCTTCTTTACATTATAACATTTTCTTATCTTATATTCACTTATAAACACATATTTTCAAATAAAATTGAGTTTAAATATATATTTCTAAATATTTTGCAAAAATAATTATAATTATATAAACAAACTATGAAAAATATATGATTTTTTTTAAGTCAAACAAAAGATGCACTATTATAGTGCAACCCAATCAGAATCAATCAATAACATTTTGGGCTTATTCATATTATGTTCTCTGCATGAAACCGATATCTTCAAATTTTGATTTAATTAATAAATCAATATATATTTGAGTTTTAGTCTTTATTATTAAAACTTACAAACAAAAATGGCTGATGGTCACAAGAGAATAAATTTAAATCAAAGTGTTTGAAGTACTATTATATCATGCTGCCAAAATGCTATAAATGGGAAAATAATTAATTACTTGTCAATTATGCCAATATTACTGCTTATTCATATGGCACTTTCATATATATAGTATATTTAAAAGAATTTATTATTGTTTATGATAAATACATAAGTTTTAAACTTTCTTGATTGTCTGGACATCTTTCAGACACACATATATATCCATGTCAGTATTGTATGCATCTTCTTGTTGCTGGCATTTTGACTGGTTTCCACCAGTCATTTTCCATATATTAGAAGATATCCTTTGAGTATAGAGAAAAGACACTCATAATTAGAAAAGTATATTAATTTTAAAATATTTTAATTACCTGATTTAAAATTTAATACACATATGACTATGATATTTTGTCCACTAAAATCCGAAAAAGTGTGGAAAAAATAATGACAGTGATCTCTACTAATTGAAAAATGTCTGCTAATATCCATTTAAAATATCAATAACTGAAATACAGGCTTATTATATACCTGTATCAATATATGTAATATATAGGGTATAATGCTAATATTTACAACAACCATATGCATACATGGATGAATCTGAAATACAAGGTCATATCTTTTATCTGTGAAAATCTTTATTTTATGCAAGCATAAATTTTACTTTATAAGTTTATGCTTTGGTTTTTCTTAATGTCAATGTTATATCAATATTTGGTTATATTATACTTCCTATCAATAGGATTACGCTATAATATAGCATAGACTTTAATATTAATTTTATAAACCTTCTACATTTTTAGCTTATTAGTGTCATATTAATGATTGTGAACACAGAGCCATTTCATCATTAAATAATATTTAAATAACCCCCTTTTTTTTTTTTTACTTATTTGAACATTATCAGTTCTCTAATTGACAATGTGTTCCCTAACTGATTATGTGTTCGTTTTTCTACAATAAACCAAGTTTCTCTCGATTTTTCTCTTTCTATCATTTCTTTCTTCACAAATACCTTGATCAAATCTATGTTCAATTTCTTTTTCATTACTAGGAATACCAATATATATATATTTGTTTTTCTGTACATAAATAAAAAACTAACTTTACAAATGTGTTGATTTTATAATTATAAAAAAGCACATGATTCAGGTATTATTGGAGTACTTTGTAAACAAAAAATGATGGAATGAGAAAAATCAAAGAAATTTGGGTTTATTGTGAAAAATGAACAAGTGATGAATCAGAGACAAATAGAATTTAAATAAGTAAAAAAAAAAAGGATTTTTAAATGTTATTTAATGAAATACAACCACTGAGTATAATGTTATTTGAAGGTATATACGTTTTTTTAATTAGTATTAAAATGTATACTTTATTATATTATCTTTATATTATACAAAAAATAGTACAAGTTTAATCTACTTAATAATATGCATATGTATAAATGAAATATTATCCAGTACATCCGTGATATTTATTGAAAATATATATATAAACCAACGTTTCGACCAGATCTTACTGGTCATCAATTGGGGTGTAAAATAATTGTAGAGGCGCTGTAAATACTGATCTATAATAATAATGAACGTTCTATTAATAGAAATTATAATTATAAGAAATTATTTAGATTAATCATATATTAAAGAACTCTATAGATTTTATTTCTCTAATAAAAAAAATAAATTAATACAAATGATATTCTAATCAGCTTCGATGTTATTTTTTTACTTACAAACATTCCAACTGATGAAGTTTTAAATATCATTTCTAAATGCTGCAATTTATCAGACTATATTATTAATTTAACTAAATGTTGCCCTTCAAATACTTATTTTATGTATAACTGACACTATTATAAACAGACTTTTGGTACTCTGGTGGCCTCATCAATCTCAGGGATAATAGCTGATTTATTTATGAAATACATAGAAATTTATGTTTTAGCATCACACCTTCAAAAACTCTTGTTTAGCTTGGACATATAAGATGATACATTTATCATCTGGCAACATAGTAAAAACAATAACATCCTAATATTAAATTTATAATGGAAACAGAAACTGCAATACATTGCATGATCACCATTCTTTACACTTACCGAACTGTTAACACAGAAGCAAAACTCCCTTTACAGTAGCACCACTAAGTGCAAGCCAGAGTAATCAATGGATGCAGTAAGATTTGTGCATAAAATTTCTCTCTAGTGCTTACTCATTCAATATCCCCAGACTAGTTTCTAACTTGTGGCTTTTATCAATGAGGTGTTTTGGATCTGAGAACATTGCACCTAGATCTTAGGATTTAATGCAACCCTCCAGCAGTCACCTTTTACTTTTTAGCTAAATATAAAGCTTTGAGTCCACAATGAACTATATAAGCAAATAAGCTTGAATTGAACATTACTGTGTTTTCATTTTGGACTCATACTTAGCTAAAAAGGTAAAAGATGGTTGCTGGAGCATTGCATTAGATTCTAAGATCTAAGTGCAGTGCTCTCATATCCAAAGATCATCACTGATGAAATCCACAAGCTAAAAACTAGTTTAGGGATATTGGATGATTAGGCACTAGATAGAGATTTTATGCACAAACCTTCTTGCTTCCATTGATTATTCTGCCTTGCACAGAATTGCCACTACTGGGAGTTTTGCCTCTATGAAACAAAAACTGATGGGAATCTGTACTTTTTGCCAAGAAAAGGAATAGTCTTTTATCTTTTTCAATTTTCAGAATATCTACACCCATTGACAGATATCTAAAATTCTCATCATATCATCATCTAGCTCAAATATTTTCTGTAACCAAAACTCTTTTCATTAGAGCTATTAACCTTCTTTTAAATAAATCAAATCTCGGAGATAAAATAAATTATATAAACAATGTCTTACTAGCTAATAACTATAATAAAACAGTGCACTAAGCCTTAATTCAAATTCTAAACAATAAAAATAAACAAAAAGAAGAAGAAATAGTTATTAGAGTTTGTATTTCTTATACAAAAGGAACTATAGACCACATTGGATGTATTCTAAGGCATTATAATATAAAGACAGCATATACCACTTATCAAAAAATCAATACTATTATAATCAAGCTTAATGATTCAATCTCTCTTGAAGCCCATGGAGCTTATGAAATTCCATGTATCATTTGTAAAACTTATTATATAGGTATGAGCAATTGTCACACCAATGCTAGAAGAGTTGACCATATTTATGCAATTAAAACACTCATCATCATCAGTACTATTTCTCTATACTATAGATACAAGTTATAGTATTGATTTTTTATAACACAAGAACAACCACCCAGATATGACATTCTCCAACATTGTCATATCACTGAAGCCATTGAGATCTTTAAAAGGCCAGAATGTATCAGCAAACATGATGATACATGCAAATTGCCTTCTATTTGAAAGAATTTTTTTTAAGAACACATTAACCTAAATAATTTCTTATAATTATTATTTCTGTTTTCTATTAATAGAATGTTCGATTATACATCATTGTTTGCAGTACCTCTACAATTATTTTATAGTATTTATTACCCAGTTGATGGCCAGTGTGACCTGGTTGAAATGTTGGTTTATATATATATATATATATATATATATATATTAAAAAAATATATATATATATATATATATATATATATATATATATATATATATATTCAATTATACACAGATGAAGTCAGAAATCTTCAATTCAACATATATATATATATATGTGTGTGTGTGTGTGTGTGTGTGTGTGTATAGTAACAATTATAGATGCTTTGCTTCTAAATAAAAGATCCTGAAAAGCAAAATCATTCTGGCAAAATGAGATTTATAATCTTTTCAATAAGCAATGAATTACTTCTGTTTAAAATCAACTATGTAGGTATCTGGGATATTTATGTAGAAGGGATCAAATTAATTTGTATTAAAACATTCATGTTAACATCTTGTATACCAGATTAAAAGTACGGTAAATAGTATTTATATTTACTGCATCAGATTCATCCATCTAAACATAACGTATTAAATAGAAGCAGTTTTGGAAACTCTATTATCACTTCTGTGGTTCACTGATTAAATCGATTATTATATAATGAATTTGAATGAATCCATGGATCACATTTGTTTAATGCATGAAGTAAATCATACAATATTTCATTTTGTGAATGCCATTTTTTAACTAGAGGATCAAAAATTATATTTTGTCTTATAATTAAAGTCATTAAAATATAAAGTTTGTGAATTGCCTTTTTTTTTTTTTTGCTATATAATAAAGAATCAATTTGTCATAGGTTGAAAACCTTAATGTTATGGTTTCTTCTACCTGAAGAAAGCTAATTAACCTAAATCTGATCATAGTAACACTATCTTGTATATATTGGTTCTAGGTTGAGAGATTGTGTTTCCAGGTTATAACACTACTTTGAAGTGTTCATCTTTTAAATTATTGTATATATCAATGGCTACTGGTAAAGAAAAGCAGTACCACTGTTTATCCAAATTTCTTAATCTAAATTATTGATGTAATTAATTGCTCTACATCATCTTTCTACTGAAATGTATTCATAGTTACTTTGGTAACTAAAAAACTTATTGATTTGCATTCAAATCTTCAAGATGATGACACTTTCAAAACATTAGCTTGAACAGACTGGCTGATGAATTGAGTATAGGTGATAAGCATAATTTTACCTGAATAAATATTAATCAGAAACTGATTATAGGATCCTGTTTCACATTGATTTTAGGATTTATTAACTAAAATCACTATTAATAGTTGGAATAAAGAGAGACTATCAATGTCTAATGAAGTAGCAAAAGTCATAAGAATAGTAAAAAATGAACAAAGATAAAAAACATTATTGATAAAAAATAAGATGAGATATATTAACATTTTAAAGAAATTAAGAAAAAGAATGTAAAATATGGATTAGAAAGAGATATAGAAACATTTTTTGAGCTCAGTATATTATAATGATAACCATCCTTTTTACAATTGACAATAATAAAATTAATAATAAAATGAAAACATGATATTCGAAAATTAATTTTGGTCTAGGGGAATTTAAAGATAACCAACTGGCAAGATGTACATGGTGGAATGATTATACACATTTTAATTGTCTAATTTAATTGTTTAATTCAATTGTATTTCCTGATTGTTACCCTCCTCAAAGTTAGTACTATTATTAAATGACAAAATAAATAATTGATTTGAACTTTAGATGAGAAATAAAGAAACAACAAAATTATTAACAGTAACAATAACTTTAACAAATAGAATAATAATAATTAAAAAATGTATCTACGTATTAACATGTGTGAGAGGAGAAATCTTAGTGGTTTTATAATTCATCTAGAAAAACGAATAGTTTTTAAGTTCAGTTTTTTTAACTTGACATCTTTGTAATGTCATGTATATTTCTATCTCCATGAAACATCTTCTAACAATATTAATATTTTAAATTTTTTTGACTTATTCTATGGCAGTTGTCCTATGAGGGTTTTCCAACTATGTAGAGCATCATAGTAAGTAGATTTACAACTAAATCATAGAAGACTATTTCTATGTGATAATCAATTTAAATGGCAAGTTTTCTTCTTATAGCAAGTAAGTGTCATGTATTTAGCTAATAAACAGATTGGCAGGATCAAAGTTAATTTGAAGACATTCCTTTTACAGCTTCATGGTCAGCTACACAATTGGAAGATTGGGGAAGGCATCCTGAAGTTCTACCCCAGAAATTGCACATTTACTTAAATAATTATCACTTTTACTGACTTATTTTCAGTAAGTATGATAATGAAGTAACAATAATTTCTACCTTAAACATCACATGACCACCTCCTCTTATGCTTGTGTATTGTTAAAACAGGCAATGGATGCCTTCTGGCATTCATTGATTACTCTAGCTTGCTGTCTGTGGCAATATATATAGTGAGTTTTGCCTGTTTTAATTTCTACCTTTTATGTAAAGCAGACGATCGAAGAGAGCTTCTGTGATTGGTTTCTATAGCAACATTGTTTTTTTAAAACAGTAATTCTTTGTTTAACATAAAGTGATAATTCATTTTACTTTTAACAATTATTATTATCATTTTCTAAACACTTTAAAATTTATTTACACATGACTTTCAATATTCTGTAACATATAATAACGAAAAATATTCATATAAAAGCAATGCCTGTAAACCCAGTGATGAGGGTTTACTATATATTGCACTCATATATAAATAATATAGATAAACAAATCACATATAATTAAAAAAAACAATATAAATCTAATAATATTTTTTTATAAAATTAAGAAATATAAGGATGAGACAGAAATTATCCACATTCAACTTCTATTAAAACTTCTGGTAGACACACTGCCTTATCAGCAATTTCCATATGAGGTCACTGCCTTCTACTACAACAGTGCCGTTTTGAACATGTTATGTCAATTCAAAGCATTTGGAAATCAGATAAAATTTGGACTGATTCTCTAAGGAAAGTAAAAGTTTATTAAAAAGAATTATTACTAGTGATGAGGCATAGATTCATCACTATGAGCCTGAGAGTAAACAGCAGAGCATGGAATAGAAACGTTTTCAATTACCAACCAAAAAAAAGTTTAAAAGTGAACTATCATCTGTAAAATTGATGCTCAATTATAATATAACTTTATCATGAAAAAGAACAATCAAAACCACTTGTTACATTGAGATACTCATTGAAGAGCTGATGCCTACAATTTGGACAAAATGCAGAGGATTATTATCCAAAGATGTGTTGTTGTATGACAATGCTCTTTTATGCATTGCAATTCACAATGATGACAATCTTCCCAACCTTCATTTTAAGATGTTGGAGTATCTTCCCTACAGTCCCAACCATGACCCATTAGATTATCACCTGTTTAGTCTCCTAAAATAAGACTTATGAAGTTAAATATTCATGTCTGACAAAGAGGTGAAATAGCAGTGCATTCATGGTTTATAAATCAGCCTAAAATAATTTTAATGAGAGAATTTAAAACCTTATTGACAGATGGATAGAGTGCATTAAAAAGCAGGATGATCATATCAAAAAATGATATAGTGGTCTTTTCTGAAAATTGATTAAAGTAAATTTTATAGCTAGAGTGTGAATAATTTTTAACTTACCTTCATCTATAAGCTATAATCAGCTTTCATTATAACTTATTTTCAATAGCTTATAAAAAATATACATAAATAAAATAAAGTGAGTATATATCTCTCTGTTCTTTTATAAATCACAACAGTTTTTTTTTCCATTTATAGCACAAATCTTAGAGAAAGATCAAGGCTTTAATTTTTTGCTTTACTAACAGAAATGGTCATATTGATTTCAAAAAAATAAAGTTTGAAATCTTTCAAATATTATTAATACATTTGCAGAAATCGATCTTCATAAATCTAATTTTCCATGTGAACAAAAAATGTTGATTATTATAAAGTACATTGATTTTTAACATTTACTGCTAAGTAAATTGAATTTAGTTTTTTTCATCTTACTGGGGGGATTTGTAGGGGAGGGGGGTAGTACATTTTCAACTTCAAATTAAATATACTGTTTTACAATGGAAGTCTGACAGATGGCGTATGGATCATGGCTCCAGCTCTTTATGGATAATAAGAGAATAGCCAAAATAGTATTTAATTGGGTCATGAGTAACAACAAGATGAGAAAGGTAGTACAGTATATAGAAGATTTGGATAAAGAAATTATGTCAGTATACTTATACAAAAGGTGGGATGATTGTGTTAGGAGAATTCTTAAGTGTAACAGTTGCAAAGAATGGGATAGAAGAATAGATGCATTAATAAAGAATAGGGAGTTGGAGAGATGGAGAATTAGTACAAGAGTAAAAAGAGTCTATATGTATATATATATATATAGCAAGTTACATGATTTATAACTTGTTTTTGTTTTTCATATATATATATTGTAACTGGTTGGGTTACATGGTACACCCATAATAATATAGTGTGTGTGCGTATATATATATAAAGTAAAGGAAAAGTAGAAATAAACACAGACATAAATTTCTGTAGATATTTTTCTAATATTTCCTAAAATAAAATAATAATAAGTAAAGTGTTAAATAATAACTCTGATTTAAAATAAAAATTGTTTTATAAATTAAACTTTTAAAAGGTCTGAATAAATATAAATATTGTATCATTATTATTCTGATTGTGAAATGTAAAAACACAATATTGTTTTCAAAATTTTTTAATTAAAACATGTATATGTTTTCAAAGAGATTAGAGAGCTAAAAATAAAAACTCTGTTTTTAATCAAGCTGCTGTTATCACCTTGGATGATTCTATAAAAGGGCTGATAACAAATTAGCTCCAGTCTGGATAGTGATTTTAAAGAGAACAATTTGGCTTGCAGTTTTATAAGAGTTAGCAGAAGAGCTAGCTGTAAAGTTGGCTCAAGTATTTTGTGAAGAGTTGGTAACTGTAGCAGAAAATGGCCATAGTAAAACTATCTGCAAAGATGGCTAGAATAGTTATCAAGAGAACTGCCATGAGGATGTAAGAAGGCAAGATAGTAGACTGTTTTCCTTAGCAGGAGTTTGAATTTACATGGAGGAAACGGGTCAAGATTCTTTGTAATTCATAGCCTTAAAAGTGTTCTGGAAAACAGCTGGCTAATCTGAAGCTTACAAAATCCAAGTATAAGTGGAACTGACTACAGAAGGAAAAAAAAGCCAACCATACCTGAATTATGTACTTTTACCTGATGATGATAACCAAAAATGGATTATATTTTTCTAATAGACCAAAGAACCAGCTTGCTAAATAAATAATTATATATATATATGCTGATGATCTAAAGGCAGTGAAGCCCAGATAAACATATATACAGCTGTGGTGAGTAAAGTTATATATGATAATGAAATTTTAAATAATTTCTTTAGTAAAATTACATTTTGAAAGTGATGCATGAATTTGTACTTATTATGTTTATGGTGGGTGTATAGTTGAACAGGGCTTTCTGGATGCAGTGTGTTCATGACACTCGGAAGTATAGGCTCGGCACTGTCTAGACCTAGAGCTCCCAGAGTAGTCCAGTGGTAAATATATACAGGCCTCATGAATAGCCCTTGGTCTCATGAATAGACCTCATTTATACCCCTAAGTCTCACAGAGAGGAGCAGGGTTGGCACAGTGCCTTTTAATTTTTTTTTTGGATACTACTCTTAGAGGATGATTTGTCTGGGTACTTAAAAGGGGCAGTGCTTAAAAATGAGGTATTTTTTCACGATGTCATGGAGCATTATAGGCTTGATGGTCCATGCTTGGCTATCTATTTATCATGGCATGGAGAGCTGCTGTTCACGTATTCACTTTTCCTACCTCACCCGGCCTACTTCATCAGCATTAACTAATCAAGCACAAAGACATTTTGAAATCTATATTTTCTTAATTCTATAAAACGATTTTATTTTTCATTTATTAAAAAAAAAGAGAGAGAGATGATTTGCTATATATATTTTGCAAAGAAATAATTTTCATATTCATTAAAAGAAGAATATATAATTTAAATGCAAGCATAATTTTGTTTGAATTAAAACCGAAAAAGCAAATCTTTTAAATTGGTCTAAAAATGCTGATAATTAATCAACAAGTACTTATCAAAAATTGACTATACTTTTTTAAAAAAAGAGAGAGAATTTATAAACTGAAACTAATTTTAAATTGTATCTATATTTTGTTTATACACACATATAGGTAGGAAATTTATGTATTAGAAAATTATAATATTATTGTAAAAAGTTGAAATAGATAAAAGTCAGTGTGCACGCACACTCATATATGTAAAAATTTTAATCATTTATTGTATAATCATTTAAATATGTCTATTTCTCAAATGTACTGCACTCTGTGTGCATATTTATATATATATCAAAATCTACTTAGGTAAAAATTGATGTCATTTATTATTTTGAGAAAAGTTGTATATTAGGAATTGCACGTTTGTGCGCACATATATGTAAATCATTGTCATAATTTGAAATTTTGAATGGTGAATATTGTAGAACAATAATAACTTTAGTTGTGTATATAATTTTGTATATTTTTCAAAATCAGAGCCTTATCTTATAAGACCATAATCATTTATTTTTTTGTTATTAATAAACTTGTATTTAATTGTTAAAATTGTTTCCATCATCTCTTGTTCACATACAGTAATAGAGCTTATGTTCTCTGAGCTAGATTGGTGCACGGGAGTAATATATGACTGGGGATGTGTATTTAGTGCTTTGGGGCATCCAAAGATGATCAATCATCATCCTGGTTGGTGCAAAAGAGAATACTCTTTAAAGCCCATGCACTATTATCTTTTATTTTAGTTTAGCCTTATTAGGAGTTTTTATAATTGGCCAATACAAGTGGCCTGAGCATTGATGATGATCAGCATGTTTTAAATGTCCCAGCATTATTAATTTTATTTCTGATAATTGTGTATTTTAATGGATGGACATTAAGCTGGTGCATCCAAGTTATGTTTAAATAATTGCCCAAGCTGGCAAAGGCTCAATAGTTAGCCTGGTCTACCAAAGACCCATTTCCAGTCCAGTCACAAGGTGGACTGTTGATTTTATTCTGATTTATTGTACTGATTTGTTTATTCCCATCAATGATAATGATGGATGGTTATTTCTCTCAAGTATTTACTTGTACTTATTTTTTTAAATGATAATGCTGGTGGTCAATTATGCTTGTAGTTGCTCTTCTGAGTTAGCTGGCTGATCTCTCAACGTTCTCAGAGATTCTTTAATCTCATTTTATTATTAAATATCTCATTACTTATATACTTTGTAAATTATTGATTTTGCATTAATCTGGGAGTGATGATGTTTTACCATCACCCCATGTTCACCCCATTTTCCACCATTTCCTATCCCCCTATCCCGTTACAATATATATATATATATAATATTGGGTGAGAATTAATTTATGATAATAGCAAGGAAAGTAGTTTACTGTTTAAGGCTCAAACAGGATATTTAGCAAGAAGGGAATATACATGTAAATGGAAAAATGTGGTTGATTTAGTCTGCAAGTTATGTAAAGAAGGCATAGAAAATATTAGGCATTTGTTAATTGAATGTAAATGTTTGAAAGTAGAAAGAGCACGAATAATGCGGAAAAATAAATATAAATAAAGAGATTGTACAGAAGGTGAGTTCTTGGTTTTTATACTGGGTTTGGAAAAAGATAAGTAGGGTTTAGATATAAAGGCTACGGAGTTGACAAAGATTGTATTGTGGAAATGGGATGGAGCAAGATAGAAAAGAATATGGAAAAACTTAGGGCAGGAAATAGAAAGGGAAGGTAGAGTGGCTAACAGGTTTCTCTGGGCATCGTAGCTGAGAGATTCCTGACTCTGATAAAGAAGTCACAGTGCATCTCTCTCATATGTCGCTTCTGGTGCTCAAACTTATTATGAATTCCTAAACAAATAAACCATTTGGTTATTTTTTTAATTATTAAGTTTACTTTTTTATATTTCTTATTTTTAATAATTAGGGCTCATTTTCAATTTGAAAAAAAAAAAAATTGATACCCCTATGGCCAAAATATGCATTAAAAAACAATACAAATTGAATGTGGATTATTAAGATTGTAAAGACGCTATTTTTTTTTTTACATTTCAGAAAGTAATATTTACTAAGATTGTAACCTCAAGAACGTAAAATGCAATAGAGGGACCTCTACAGGTCTTAACCACAAGCTTACGTTTTGGAAGAATATATCAATGAATTTTTTTTTTAATACAGAACAATTCATGAAGAAGATTTTAAATTATTTAATCTTTAATATGGGATTCTTATGACAAAATATGCATTCAAAGTAAATTGCATAGAAAATTTAAGTTATAATAAAATTATTTTTAATGCAGCATTTTAACCAAACATTCAATACATAATAACTGATTATACACGGGTTGTTATTTGTAATGTGTTTATATTTTATCTGCCTATAAATCACAATTAGTAAGTTATATGAATAGAAAAGAATTGGATAGATATACTTAACTTTATGTCTTATAGTCTTAAATTATTTGCTGTTTATTCATTTATAATATATTATAACTTGTCTTTACAAAAAAACTAATATTTAGTTTTAAAAGAAAATAGTTCCTGTGGGAATGTATATGAAATTAGTTTACATAAATGTTATTCTACAAAAAAAAATGATTTACATAAATTATTCTTTTAATTTGAGTTCACTGATTATTTTGGGTAATACAATTTAATGTTTTATTAAATAAATTTTTCAAATTTTATATATGTATATAAAGACAAACTTACAGCAGTCTAACTTGCTACAACATTCTTTTGGTCTTGTAACAACTTTGCAACCAGGCTTCTCTTCAGGATATTTACAATCAACCAACTTACATTCTGTGTATATATATATATATATTCAAACAATACAATAATAATAGAGCTTGAATTTAGTTGATAATGACTACTTATATAGTTGAAAGTACTTCTATTAAATTATAGTATATATTTGTTTTTAAATTTTTTTTGCTGTATACACCTGGGTCTCGTTTTACGCGATAGATAGGTTCCTCAGAAAACATGCACAAACAAAATCGTGCAAAAATAGACAGAACTTACATTGGAAAAGGGGGGGGTGCGGTCTGTGATTTTTCAAAATTTGCATAAAAGCAAAGCACCAACGTAAAATTACTTTAAAATTCACGCAAAAAAAAAAAATAAGAAAATAAAATATGACTAATAAAAAATTTCAAATTTGAAAAAAATTGATACAAGACAAACTTTTTTTAACTATAATATTTAATTTTATTCAAAATAATATATTTTTATGCATAATTTACAGTACGATAATTTACATTTTTTATACACGTTTTAATTATTATCGCTATTTGCCAAAACACACGTTCGTTTGCACTCTCATGTTGTGTTAATGTTTTTCTGTTGACAACGTAATTAGTAATTAATCTTTGAGACGATGATTTAATTAATTGTTTATGAACTTAGACTTATGATAATAAAAAGACATTTATTCACCACTGCTGGGAAAAATTTAATTAAAACTAACAACTAAAAATTAAATTCTTATTTTTGTCTTTAATTTTCAATTCCGTTTAAAAATCAAATTTCACATCAGATTATTTTAAGTCGCCATAATTTTTAAATTGTTAATTACAATTAAAAATCAGATTTTAATTTTTAATTGTCAAATTTAATTGTGCCCACTGCTATTACTGACCTTTTAAAAATAAACTTGTGGACACTAAATGATTAATAATTGATTATGTTCTTTTTTAAAAAACAAAAACAGAATGTGATTTAAAATGCAAAATTAACACGCACAGTGTTTGAACAAATTTACATTATAATCTTGTAAAATTTAATGTGTGTATACATAAAATGTGGAAATCATGATTTTAATTTCATTATTGCATATATTGAAATTACTAAGTTGAAAGTCGAATTCCAATAATGTGCTATTACTTTCAATATAACGTAACTGCACGAAATTTATTATTTAAAGTAATAGCGCAATATTGGAGTTTGACTTCCGGTGAAACACGAATCACGTAACTTCAAAATCATGTTAAATAAGTCCGCGTAAAAAGAGACCCAGGTGTATATATATAATTTACAGCTAATAATGCATATAATTTTTTGACATATGTAACATTTAAATTAAATATTTTAATATGCTATAAAGTTGTAAACTTTCTAATTGAAACAAAAATCTTTTCACTATATTTCATTCTAATCTGAATATATATATATATATATATATATATATATATATATATATATATATTCAGATTAGAATTAATTATATATATATATATATATATATATATAATTAATTAAAAGATTTTCATAAGATTTTAGACATAAATACTATTCATTTTAATAAGATTTTTCCATGTAGTTTATAAGTAAATTTTTTCTATAATGTGACCAATCAAAGAAGTAATTAGAAATAGGTTTTGTTAATTGAAACTATACCATCTAGTAACAGCATTTTCTGGAATAATTTTAAACTAAGATGATTTGTTTTTAATTTGTGTTGCCTGTTTCTTATTGGTGTTTTTATTGATTACGTCATAGCTGAAATTTATATACGAAATAGGGATAAATTTCAGCTGTGATTTAACCAATAAAAGTACCAATTGAAAATAGAAATCACATCATTTATTTTTCAGAAATACTTTAAGCCCAAAATGAATCAACTTTTAGTTCATTACACTAGATTATGAAAGAGTTGTGAATCAGACAATAATAATTTATTTATATGAAAACTAGAAATACAACAATTTCTTAAAGATTTTTACAGAATTAAACATGATTCTCATGAATTCATTAAAAGTAATAATTAGAAGTCTTTCAAATGCTTTTAGATGTAAATATAAATAATTTTAATGGGATTTTATAGATAAATGTTATTTATGGTGTACCAAGCAAAGTACTTATTAAAACAGGCATTGCAAACTAAAATCACACTAGCTAGTAATGATTATTTTTATTATTATCTGTAATATTATTTATCTGATTTATTTCAGTGTTTACACAATAAAAATATTAATATTTGATCTGTTACATTTTTAAAATTTAGAAAAATAAATTAAAAACATATTGACTTAAAATGGCTGAGACTAATTTTATTACTAAATAGTGTTATTTCAGTTTGCAATTCTTGATTCTAATAGATATTTGGCTTGATTATATCATAGATGAAATTTATATATAAAATATATAAAAAATCCTATTAAAATGATTAATATTTGCATATTTGTAATAACATTACTGTTCTAATGCTTAAACAAACCAATAGAACATCAGAAATTTGTAGTCATGGCAACATTACAATTAAGCAGTAAATGAAAATACTTAATTATAATGTGAATTGGTAACTGATTGCTAATATTTTTTAATTTTTTTAATATGAAGGCTGTGGTGATCTAATTTACATATAATAAATAATTGATGGCACATATAGTTAAATGGACTGATTCACAACAGCTTTTTATAATACAAAGTTGTGTTAATAGATTTGTATAAATTATCTATACATAATAACCTGCCATTTTTGAAGAGATGAACTGGCAATAAAACTGACTTATAATATGAATTCCAAAATGTCTTTTCTGTAAAACAAAAGTGTCAAAAAAAAAACCATGCAGTTTTAAGACTTAAAAAGAAATTTGCTCTTAATATGAAGAAAGATTCTTTAATTTCTAATGTCCATTTTATACGATTTTATAAAAAACTGAAATTGGTATTCTCATGTAGTTAATAAATGTACTTTAATAGTTTAGTTTGAGCATTAAAAAACCCAAGGTCTTTTGTTCATAGAGTTCCTGAGATATTCCATGTGCCTTTTTGATTGTCAAGGCTGTGAATGAGGACATGTTTATGTTGTCATTCTTATTTATACTTACACTTGTGTCATACAGATGAAAATAAATTGATGTTCAATTCCCGTAATATACTATATCAGCCCATAAAACATTCCATAAATAGAATAAAATGATTATTGTTCTTTGTAAAACGATTACTGTTCTTTATAAAGTAATTATACTTTTTGTAAAGTGTTTACTATTATTTTTGAAGTGATTACTGTTCTTTATAGAGTGATAGTTGATCTTTATATCAATCAATTTTGATATAGATGGATTAACAATACATATAAATTATACTACAAGTACCCAGACAATATATCTGGCTGCCATTTGATGAGACCTTTTATTTGCCCTTTTATTTTCTCATTTGCATCATAATCATTTACAAAAGACAAAATATTATACAAATTAAAAATACAGCTACTAATAAATGAATCATTAATAAAAAGTGTGTGGAAGTAAGTAGTTGATCAAATGATTTGAAAAATGGATGTGCAGTTTACTAAAAAGATACAAACATTGAAAACACAGATATACTACAATTTATTATAAATGGAAGTATTTATTATATCTATAAAGATATTACATACGGGACAGAGAAAGGTGAATAACTCCGTGTGTGTAAATTTATAAAATCAGATATATTAATCTTTAACTGAGGTTTAAAGTTTATATCTGTGCTAGAGATAATCTTTAGTTTCGAAAATGAGTATTAATAATCATTAGTGTATTTATCTGAAATGGATGGCGTCAAAGTTGTGAGGGGAGGGAGTTTGACAATGGTAAATGAAAATGTAACAATTTACTCTAGATAAATACTTTGCATATAATAAAGATATATATAAGAGATAGTGACCTGGGCCAACAGATGAGTGCTGGTTCAGCACGAAATGCATCTTGGGGGTCATTTGTCTTTTATTATATCTTTATTTATATGAATTTGAAAAGAATGGAGAAATGTGGAAGTGTTTATTATATCTATGAAAATAACAATATTGTGAGCATTGACAGAAATCAGAGTAGTAAACTTATTTATTCAACTTAATATAAGATACAAAATACACAACACTGATAATGTACCCTATATTCCAGTAAGTTTTAGTTCTAATGAAATGATGGACTTTTAAGAAGATATACAAAATGCTTTTGAATAGTACAAGCTCTCATGGAAATTTTAATACTAGAATTGAAAAAGTATTTCATAAATAAAGTTCGGTGGGAAACTTGCACGGAGATGTTGCAAACTTGTGGGAATTTGGGAAAAGAGAAACAAATTTTAAAAAATAAAAATAAATATGGAAGTATCATATTGTTAACGAAGAAAATAGGTATTTAAAGATTATAATGTATTCACTTAACCAATTAAAAGAAAAAATAATTACACAGAAAACCAAAATGAAACAATTCACCAACAAGTTTTTCATTAAATGAAGTATTACATGAAAAAAACAACAACATGACTTTTTAAAAAAAGAAAAGAAAAACCTATTTAGAAAAGTTGAATATTTTGATTTTTTTTTTTTAAATTGACTCAAAATTGAGTTAAATTTTGAAAGGAAAATAGTAAGGCTATAAAAGAGAATTTTCATCATTCTCCAAATTTATTCGAATTTTTTCCATACTCTAGCCTCTATATCCCATCCAGTGTCTCTTTTTAGATCTTTTACAATCTATTGGAATCAAGTTTAAGACTTCAACTGTTTCCTACTATCATCTCTTCTGTGAATATATCCTTACCAACTCCATTTCGGTCTCTTAATTCTTTCAATGATGACAGTTATATTTGTTCTTTCATCCATATATTTCAATTTCCATCTCTTATTGTTACTCATAGAATAAACTTTACATGCTTCAGGAATGATTCTGTTAACTTTCCAAGTCTCAGATCCATATGTAAGAATTGGTAAAGCACATCTATTACAAATCTTCCTTTTCAAACAAGTATTTTTCCTTTAAATGCTATGTTATCTCTATCAAAAGTGACTCCATTCAAGTTTCAATTCCATGATTAGTTTCATTCATTAAGTTTTTTCCCATATTAATAATCTGACGAAAGTATTTGTAGTTGTTAATTTTTTCTAATTTATCATTATTAATAGTTAATTTCTTCTTTGGGAAAAATCTATTGAGGATTTCTTTAGACTTTTTTGCATATATGTTTAATCCTATTTTCTTACTTTCATCTGATGTCTCTTGCAACATTTCCTGAAGTTCTGAAGCATTATTTGCAAAAACAACCACATCATCTGACATATATCCTCAGTTTTTTATTTTATTAGCATCATTAACACCCATTCCCTTTCAACACTAAGAATTCATGCTCAGACTTCATGTTCTGTTCAACTATAGCTATAGCATCAATAGGTTTTAATTAATCTGGTAGTATTGGACAATAGTTTACTTGTTGACTTGTTTTTCCTCATGACAGTTGAAACTTGAAATTTCAATATATAATAGACACAACACTATTTCTACATTAGCTGATAGCTCCTTTCTGTACTTCTCTATGGATCTTTGGTCTGCTCTCTGCCGTCTGGCAAAAGTGAAGCAGATTCAGCTTCTCTACTCTACCATTGTATTTTTCAGTACTACGCACAATAATTACATTGAAAGCACAATCAAACGGTCAATTCAATAAAATCAATCAAAAACTTTCAGCAATAATACTTCAACAGTAATCAATAATAGCTCAGCAACTAGAGTATATATTTCAGCAATAATCAATAAAATTATATATATCCAGCGCAATGATTTATAACACCTATTGATAGATTTTGGAATTAGCTTATCAATAAAATTAGATCGTTCAGCTATCGTTTCAATCCATTAATCTATTGGTGAGATATAACTTCAACCTCACTTTGGTCTGCTGCTTCATTTGTCCAATCATAGCATTTACAAATTTTTATCTTTGAAAGGGACTATTAAAATAATAGCCTAAATTATGTCAGATATTTATCTCCTTAATTAATTGATCTGTTTATAAGAATTTTAATTTTTTTTTTTAAAAAATGTTACTTCCATTTGTTTATATGTTAATAGGAAAAAAACATTTTGTTTTAAGATAAATTTATAATTAATCATACTGTATACATTTATCTGTGCATACATTTTTATTTATTAAAATTAAAACATTTACTTTTAAAAATTCCTTCGAATTTTTAAATTACAGACATGAAACATATATAAATATTAAACAATGAGGATTGCCAATTCCTCAACAAGCTTTGTGATAAATGCTTAGCCAGAGCCAGCATTTAAAATATCTCTGTCAGGAACTCCCTGCCCCCAAACCCCTGACCATGGTTTCATGCTTTGGCACTCCTCAGAGAGGTGCTAGGGTAGGTTCAGATGCTTAGCTAGAGCCAGTATTTAAAATATCTCTGTCAGGAATCCCCCCAAACCCTGACCACCCTGGCACCTCTCTGAGGAATGCCAAAGCATGAAAACGCACTTCTCTAAGGAGTGCCAAAGCATGAAACCATGGTCAGGGGTTTGGGGGGGGTTCCTGACAGAGATATTTTAAATGCTGGCTCTAGCTAAGCATTTATCATAAAGCTTGTTGAGGAATTGGCAATCCTCATTGTTTATAACTTATAAGCTTCAGAGAATAGGATCATGTGATCTATGACTCTTATTTTGATTATATATAAATATTGTTTCAATATATATATAAACATATGTATTTTAACAAGGTCCATAATGTTCATATATCAAAAACTATATTTCCATTAAAATTTTGAAAAAAACGAAACCATTACAGAATTATGTCAAATATCATGATAATACTCTATATTTTTTTATGTGATCAAAAGTTGCTCAACTGTTATTACTGGTCAGAAAAAAACTACACCGTCTGGTGGAATGTTTCTCAGTTATTTAAAGTACTGTGTGAAAGACCTAAATTTTACTTCATTTAGTAGAATAGTTATATACATTTTTATAAGTATTTTGAAATCATTTGTCTGTTTTTATATATGTAATGTATGTGTATAATTAATCAGTCTATTATAAATATTTGATAATATAGAAAGTTAATGAGAAAATAAATTATAAAAACAAAAGACATACCTTCAGGCGTATAATTATCTTCAGAAACTTCTAAAATATATAATTATATATATAAATATTTCAACATTTAATATGACACTTTTATACATTACCATAATAATTAATTAAATTTTATTAAATGTTTCATTATTATAATTGATTAAAAAGTAAACATTTTATACACAATTTTTAGAAGTAGTTTCAAATAAAATTATCCCTCACAGACGGGTTTAAAACAATTCATTTTTATATTCTTTAAGAAAAACAAATTTCAGTATCAATAACCTAACTGCTTAAATTATGATACTAGACTAACCACAAAAGTAAATTATGTATTTAGTAATCATAAGAATATAATTTCTTAAAATATGATACTAAATTGACTTAAAAATAAATTACCTGTTATGAGTACAATTACTTAAGTTATGATGCTATACTAATCATAAGAAAAAAAGGATATATTTAGCAAACATAAAAGTACAAAGTATCAAATTATGGTACTAAACTAACTATAAGATAAATTTTGTCCTTAGCAGCCATAAGAATACAACCTTTAAAATTATCTTTCAAAGCAACCTTTATTACTAAAGATTATATAGAAGTTTTTCGGGTCCACTTACCCGATGTGATTACAAAGCATCCAATGTACAAAAAAAATTAAAACAATTATAATCTTGTTTACAAAATGACACACTCCAGACAACAATCATGTCCACAAAAGTATTACTATAATCTTGCCCAATGTGTATCTGTACATGGGTCTACATGGCCCAGCTGCCGAAAAGTTATCCATCCTACCAGCCCTGAAGCGAATACTCAAGCTTCAGCTGAATAGGTGAACAAGTCCAGCATTGTGCTAACCACCACAACAGGCAACAAGGCCCAAGTCCACAAGACAACAACCCTCAACCCACAGCCAAGCCATGCATGGTGCTAGATTAACAATAAGGTAAGTTATGTACTTAGCAACCGTAAGATTATTATATACTTTAAATATAATCTTTTAAATTATGGTGCTAAACTATAAAGCTAATTATTATACTTAACAACAATAAGATTATGATCTTAAATTGTGATGCTAGACTAACCATAAACATAAATCATGTTCTTAGCAGTAATAATAGTATGATTTTTTTTTCACAGGTAGTAAAGATCATATGGTATTGCAAATTTGTTTTTTGTTTTTTTACATTTAGTACATCAGCATTTTTCTGGAGTATCTAGATTAATCTATGAGTTTTAGCCTTGAACTTAATATTCATTTACTGATCAGCTACCTGAAACTTATGGTGTGAAAAATTACAGCACTTCAACAAATTGGGCTAATATTTATTACATATAAGTACACACCATCTTATCGATTGCTTATTAAAAATATAAAAAATATAATTATATATGGATATTTTCATGTTTCTCAATCAATTCTTTGGGTAAATATTAATGTGTTTTTCTGACCAAAAAACAAGATCAAATATCAAACTCATACTATTTTGGGATTTTTTTAATAAAGTCTTTTCTATATTTAACTAACTGATAGCATACCGATCAGCTATATTTTTTATCTGGTTTAATTATTATTGTCAACTGCCTGTAGTAGAAGAAATAATTTTAAACCGTCAAAAATGAATTTTTTGATTACCTTATTCTATGACATAATCCCTAGATTGTACTGAAGTCACAACACAAAATTTTCATTAAAATATACTTGGTTATACATAGTAGGAATATAAACAATTATTTTCTGGATTATGAAATTTAATACCCTTGACAAGATATGAAAGTTAAAGATAAATGTGATGCAGTTTTAATCTAAGACTTCCTGGTATTATATATGAAGTGGAAAAAACCAGGATATTTAACTCATAAGGAGAGTGCCAAAATCCTTAAATACTAAATCATATAGTACATGGGAAATTCAAGGTGTTCATAAAAAATTGTAAAGGCAACTAAGGCAAAGATGGACTGAAGTGCACAATAAGAGCTCTATTATAAAAATTATGTTCTCAGTTTCTCACTTCAAAGGCTGATAAAAATTTGTAGGTATTGTGCAACCAATTATTTTTAGTTAATATCACTAAGTACAATATTGTTTTCCAGAACACTTTGGTTTATTTTAGATTAAAATTTCTGAATAAATAAGGCTTGAACAAGTAGTAAATGAGAATCCTAATATATGTCAAGCTACATGATAATGACTAGATATTATTGCAATGTCTTCTTATCCATTATCTGACTTTTAAACCAGACCTTAGTCTGAACACTAAGTGTTCTTACTCATATATATATATTGTAACGATCAAAATGAAAGTGAAGATCGAATCTAATTGCAAACACAATATCTGCTCTACAAGGGCGCCATCTAGGCATTTGAGCCTAGAAAAATTTATAGAGTAGGCAGATACGCGCCGTTAAGATTCCACTTTATTTAAATATTCAGATCGTTAGCCCAAGTCACTAGCTCATTGGAGTAGCAGAGATAATAAAATATAAATTTTATATCTTAAATATAAAAGAATAAAAGCCACTTCCAGAAATTAACACATAAAAATATTTATTTACGCACATATAAAATAATATTTAAATTTTGAGGAATAAATTTAACGTTTATAATTTTATATTGAGCTTTAATTCTAAATTTAAGTAGATTGCAAATAATGAGTTTACTATTTATTTAGAGGGTCGAGTATGAATGGACTACATAGGTCTGCATTTGAAAAGAAAATATTCTTCCCTGATTTAACCTTAGGCAACAAATTTTGCAATCAACTGGCGCCAATCCATCTGATACATTCATGTATTCAATGTAGCATGATATACGACAACACAAAATACTATATTGTCAGGAATGTACATCTGAACAATAAGTAGAAAACATTGACTCTTGTCTAATACAGGAATATGACGTCTGTATAGCAAGAAGAACAATAAAATAAAACTCCATAGGAAGGGACCGCGATCCTTTTTGCCGACTTACAATCCCATCCATAGGCAAAGGGTTGGTGCGGTGTATACAGCGATTCTGCACGTAGCGAAACTCATACTACATCTACTAATTACACAAATATATCCAATCCATTGACCCAATTCAACAATGACACAAATAACCTAAGATTACCCTCCCCTAATATAACTTTACAAATCTATATAGCCATTCACGCCCGACTTAAGTTTAACATTTATATACGTTCGCACAAATGAATTTTATAAAATTTGTTTAAAAATGTTGGGTATAGATCGATTACATAGATTCCACGGTCAAAAACATTTCAAAATAAACATAAACGATCAAAATACAAAATTATTGATACCGACAATCGCAGAGGGAAACTTATAAGTAACCCAATAGTATTCACCATAAGATACTTGCGTTGTCACCAATAACTTAAAAGACATCCGAATAAATACATTTTAGATACTCACCGTAAGGTATCATTATTTATCGAATGTATATATATTTTGATCAAATATGAAAACCAAAATATAATTAACCGCAAACGAATCCATGCAAGTGTCTATAAACAACTTAAAATTTACTCATTTAAAATTTAACAATAAATATCAATACAATAAATAATAAATGGAAATGATTTTTTTTTATCAAACGCACACATATATAAAATTTCACATTATCAATTTCGTTGACACATAGGTCAGAGAAAAGTTCCTTTTTATAAAATTTAAATTTACTTATCAATCTTTAAAGTTCTTAATGAATGTTATGATTTTAACAATTGTTCAGTTCTATTGCTTACGGTAGAGAAGTCCATGTCCCGTTGGCAATTCCCACGCAGACTTTCCTGGAAGACCGGTCTGATGTTTTGGAGGTGGCAGTTGCTGGTTCTGTCCTGGTATCACAGTCTTTGCATTTTTAAATAAGTGAGTGAGGACGACAAGCACGTCTTGTCGCCAGACTCACCAAAATCAAGTTGGAAAAAGCTCTCTCTCCCTGGAACTCAATATTTTTTCTTTTTATAGTCCTCCTATGGATTCCATGAACAAAAACGTCACTGTTCTGTTTTTTCGTTATGGTCCGGGCCTTTATTTGGCTTCCATTGGTCAAGCTAAAATTTCTTTCTTCTCTTATCTAACTTTTCATCTGACTTTTTAATTACACAGCTTTTAGATAATTAATAAACAATCATTTCCATTTATAGATTACAGGAATTAATTAATACCTGTTTTTATTTTAACTTACGTTATTTTTTTATTAAAATACTTTTATAAATCTTTTTTTATAAAAAATACATTCAAATACCTTTTTTTTTTATTTAAAAAAAAAAATATTTTTAAAGTTTAGCATCTGTGCGAGTGTATATACGTATAACAAACATTTTTAATTTTAGCGTTTAGTTTTTTTTTTACTTTTATTTGCGAACTTTTAAGTCTTTATTTTAAATTAATGTAATGACATATTTATATATCGTTACAATATATATATATATATATATTGTACCAGACACTCAATCTACACTTGATCACAGAGGGTGCCACCAGATCACTGCATATCTGGAAAATTTGTTTACTGTGATCAAAAGTAGATGGTGATGATAGTTTGCACTGACTAGATCCAGGGAGATGGCAAGAGATCTTAACTATTGTTCAGACAATTGAGAAAATGAAACACATAGACAAACATCCATCAAAATAATTTAAACTAATTTGAAAATTTTATTAAATTTAATAAACAAAATAAAGTAAATCTAGCAAGCAGAATATGAAAGTTTGACCTAGATTTTTATAAGCATATTCATCAGAGAGTATATATGAGTTCTGCAAATATTAAAACATTAAAAGCTTTGCCAGAAAGGTTTGTTCTCTCACCTACAATTTAAAAGGGAATTGATAGTATCTTCCTGCTGGAGATTTATAAAAGAACAACCATTCTAGTTTCTTAATTCAGGGATATAAAAAACAATACAGTCTTGTAGGAAATCAATGAAACAGTGCTGGCGAGCATTTCTTGGCCCAGAATAATGCATCAAGACCAGGAACATCATTTTCCAATAGGACAACTCATGATATACCATGTTTAAGGCAATTCAAGTTCATTTCACACACAAGACAAAGAAAAAATGATTATGATCTTATGTAATCTGGAAATGACACAAAATCTCTAACTTTAGAAAAACTAGGATAACAAAACATAACAAAACACTAGCTAAAAGATTTGCAGTTTGCAAGAAGCATAAACCTATTAACTTAAATTAATTATTGGACAATAAAATAGTGATAGGTGACAAACTGAAATTATGAACAACTGCCAGAGCATTTAGTATAGGTTAATAAAAAAGAAGGCACAGTAAGTATATAAAATACAATACACTCCCCAATAAATAAAATTGAAAACAAACTTGGAATCTTAAAACTAAGATTCCAAGACACACTATAAATGCAAAGAAAAGCAAATATGTATAATTATGAGATTAAATAACTATTAAAATAATAGATTTATTTTCAGATTGAGTGGAGATTTAACTAGAGATTTATATACCATGGAAAGAATAAGGAATATTTTTACCTTATGGTAAAGCAGAGTCCATGGAGTTTTTCAAACAGTGTGCGCATTTATTTGAGTTCAACTTTCAGGTTGTTTTATTTCTTCATGGCAGCAAGTGTAGAGGCATATTTTGGGATCCTTTCTAATTCAGACTTTCATGGCATGACTGGGAGAACAGCTTGGAATCAGGAGTTCATCTCTAGGTATGTTAACAGGGCATGTTGTAGGTTTGAATATACATAGTAGTAAATTTAGTCATCTTGTGAAAGCCAACATAGGCAATAATACAAAGTTGACCTAACAACAGGCAGCAGAATATAATATTTTATTAACAGCATTCTGAGAATGTGTACAGCTACTTTTAAGAAAAAATAGGTCCAGACTGCCAACACAGTATGAATCTCAGCAGGCTAATATATAAATGTGATAATGAATAGTGGAATTATAAGAAGCTGAATTAATCTCTTTCAAGCAGAATTAGCTTGGTCAAGCCAAAAATAAAAATATCCACAATTTCTGGGGTTATTTATATCCTCTCTCTACCTCCTGCATAATATTTCTTGTTTTCAATTATAAAACAGCCCAGGGCAAATCTCTATCTTCTGCTCAACCTTAATTAAAAATTCTAATCAGGGATTATCTTATAGAAAAAAAAACAATACAAAATTAAATCTCTGCTTTTAAAATTAAACTAAAAATAGATTGTAATTAAAATAAAAGAAACAGGAATGCAATTTACTTTCCAAAATTACAAGCTTTCTCAAAAAAAAAAACAACAACAAAGATTAAAACTTTTAACTTGTAATGTTTTTACAGACTGCCCTCCTGACCACATTGAACATAGACAATAAACCATTGCTAAAAAAAATTGAAAAACTGGTTTGTTGAACCAAAATATATAGACTTTATCTTAAATCTCAACATTTCATCTTTACCCACTAACCATTTCTTAGTATGTAAAAGAGGATTCACCAAAATCAATCCTCAATGCCAGCTATGTAATACTGCTGATGAAACCATCCAGCATTTACTTTATAATTGTCCATTTCTTTCCCAAATCAGAACCTTCATCACAAAGAAAGTTACATCTGACATCAGAGAAGCCTTAAATATCCAGAATGCCATCAAGACAGGAATTTTTTCTCTTATCCAATTCTCTGTCTTCCTTCCCTTTGCAGTCTGATTGACCGGATGCGAATGTGTTTTCGGTCATTCAGGCTCTTCAGTCACAGAGACCTTCATAGGTCTTGTCAATAGCATACATGCCAGGGACTGGCTGCTTGCACCAGAATGGTTATACAAAGAGACATGGTCCAGAATTGATCTACCAAGCGGCTGATCTTATGAACTTTTGCAATCATCTATGCAGTATACCATGTATGAAAACAGCATCATGAAACTATGGAAACTGTGTTAATAAAATCATCTCTTTTTTAAACACACCTGTAGTTTCTTTTAAATGAAGTTATTTATACCAAGTTTAACTCTATAATTAATTTTATCTATTATGTTTCCAAAAAATATTAATAACCTAAGGTATTTGTAATTATTGACTGATTATTAAACTTAATTTTCTTCTTCTGGGAAAATCCAGTGAACATTAGTATTTTTAACATTTACATTTAATCATACTTTTTATTTTCATCTGATATTTCTTGCAACATTTCCTGAAGCTCTGAATCATATTCTTCAAAAACAACTACACCACCTGTAAAATTTAGATGCCTTAAATAATCTCCATTTACTTTTATTCCCATAATTTCTCATTTTAAACCATAAAATACTTCTAATAAAACTTCTGTAAAATGTTTTGGATACACAAAACCTTCTTAATGTTAATTTTCTTAGCATCACTATGTAATCTAAATATTATCGTTTCATTTTGATAAATATTTTTAAGAATTTGGCATTTTTATGAGTTTATATCTTAATGATCCAACGCTTTAATCATTGCAGAAATGTTTATTAAATCAAATGCCTTTTTATAAAATCCAAAGAATCAATCAAATGTGCCATATGTGATAAAAAAAAATTGTTGCTGGAATCCAAAAAATAATAGCAACTTCATATTTATTGCTCCTTTTTATAACTTTTCTTAATATTTGAATTCATTATGTTAAAACAACTTTTAAATCCAGCATCGTTTTTAAGTTGATAAGAGTTCAAAGTTCATTGTAAATGAGTTGTAATTGTCTTAGTAAAAAAATTGCATAGAATTAATACAAAACGAATAAATCTATGATTTCTAATATTTTTTATCATTTTT
Source organism: Epiperipatus broadwayi (assembly GCA_028023455.1). Classification (NCBI taxonomy): domain Eukaryota; kingdom Metazoa; phylum Onychophora; class Udeonychophora; order Euonychophora; family Peripatidae; genus Epiperipatus; species Epiperipatus broadwayi. The sequence goes on from JAQFVV010000110.1 coordinate 3,861,724, forward strand.
CTTAGATATCAATATTATTATTTTGAAAATTGTAGTTTTGTTTAACACTTATGTGTATAAAAAAACTTGCATACATCTAAGTTCCAACCATAGTGCTTATAATTAATAATTTTTATTAGTCAATCAATAGACTAGAGATTATCCAATAATGAATAATATTTCTGTAGTGTAATTTTCATTATGCCACTCTCATGCAAGGTATGGAATGGTTTTTATCCACTTTTAACACCTTGTGGAGGAATGTAATCAAAAACAAATGACTAAAGATATGTGAAAAAGATGCATATTGTGTGGTGAACCAGCACTCATCATTTGGTCCAGACCACAACTCTTACACATAACTTTATCATTGCTTCATACACAAAATGACTACGGTTAATTTGATGAGTGTCAAACAAATTACTTGATGGAAGTATATTAATAATTTTTAGTACTCACTCATTAGACTAGAGATTATCCAATAATAAATAATAATATTTCTATAGTGTAATTTTCATTATACCATTCTCATGCAAGGTAGGGAATGGTTTCTATCCACTTTTAACACCTTGTCATATGCTTATGATTACATTTCTCCACAAGGTGTTAAAAGTGGATAGCAATCATTCCCTACCTTGCATGAGAATGGTGTAATAAAAATTACACTATAGTCGAAAAATTATTAATATATTTTCATCAAGTGATTTGTATCAAAATTGTGAGGGCTTTACATTTGACACATCAAATAAACTGTAGTCATTTGCTATATATTGTATGTATATGACTCATTTCAAACACACAGATATATTATTTAATTTAAAAAAATTTTTTTTTCTTTTATATATATAGATTTATGTGTGTATTTATTATTATATAATTTATAAATAGTTAATAAATAAGCAGTTGTAAAGAGAGAAGGTAATAATATTTAATATTGATTTATTATATTGTCTTATTAGATAATGTGTTAACTTATTTAACATTAATTTTTTTGTTCAAATAAAGCAGATCAGAAAGAAAGTGTAAAATAAGGCGATCAGATTAGTAGATTAGGAGATAAAAAGAAATGTGCATGTGCAAAAGAGTGTGAAAGAATAAGAACTTCTGTATAAACACCAAAACACTTTTAACACCTATTTCTAATGACTATAGATTGCCAGCTTTATTGTTTGTTATCTGTATCTAAGATTATTTTTTGAAAAGAGGTGCTTTGATGGGATAAAAGTTGATTAATAATTTTCTTGTAAAATCGTGATAGAACAGCTTGTCAAACTCTGATTTTTTTTTTAAAACAGTGAGCGATTTTTTTTTACTCTTTAAAAGTTGAGGAAGAAAAAAATGACTCTTGTTTTAAAGTCAGTACAGACAAAGATGTGCGTATATATAAGTAATTCCCAGCAAGATTAAGATAAAGAAGGAAAAATGGAACAAAATTGAATTTATTGGAAGAAGTTATTAACAATTCTATGAAATGATATTAATATATTTTGCTGTGTATAATACAATGAATTTGCATTGCTAAAACCATTTTTTCTGCTTCCTGATTAATACAGAATGGGTTAAATCACTGGTCTACTGTGGACCCATATACCGGTCCATAGTAACCAAAAGAATGGACAAATTTAAAACCAGCCAAAAATGTCATCTCATTATCATCTTTGACAAGAGCCAAGAAGAAAGGAAAGATGAATAAAAGCCACATATATAGCCAGGTTTGAAGCTATGAACCAAATTTTTTGTTAAAGTTTTCCTCAGTCATCTAAAGTGTCTACAACGATTTTTTTTTAAAATGGGAGAGACAAGCAAATCCACCAGTTCATACTTATCTAAAAATATTTGAAATAACTCTTTTTGAAATGGTAGAGGGAAGCCAGTCAACGAATTCAGCATTATCAAAAGTATCAACAATAAATAATTTTTAAATTGAAGAAATAAGCAAGTCAATTAATTCATGTTTATCTTAAAAGTATCTGCAAGAACTTTTCTTTTTTTTAAATGGAGCAAAGACAAGCAGTCTGAAAATTCAAACTTGGGACATTTATAGGAAGTGAAAATAATCGGGTAACTATGAACTTTCCTTAACAGATCTTTTATTATTGCTTATTAAAAGTAAACCTTAATTTATTGGTCAAAGCATTATTTTTTTTCTTTGATACAGAAACATTAAAGGCTTGTTTATCGATAGTTATTCTCAATATCACATAACATAACACAAACACAGTTTAAATCTTTAAACTTAAATTTTCATTATTTTTTTTTATTATTTTTTTTATATTATATATTGTAATATTGAAATGTTTTTTTTTTTATTGTTCTTCATTTGTTATGATAATGAGCAACCTATAAATATATGCATTTATAATGTTTTTTTAATCTTGTTGCATATTAAAATTGATATAATGTATTTTATTTTCTTTTGCTAAAAGGTTGCAAGAATATTTTTTTATATATGTAATTTATGTATTAATCTCTAATATAGGGGCATACATTTTAGACATATATGTTAACATTACCGGATGGGTGCATGTGTAACTGCTTATACAAACACGTCAAAATAATAGGTTATACATAATTAGTTGAAATATGGTAAATTATAAAGCAAGGCTTACATATGAATGGAAGTGAAATAAAACACAGGTTACATATGAAATTTATTTTTATGATATAATAAGTTAGGAAAGTCTTAAGTAAGCATTCCATGAAATATTTTTTTTTTAATGTCATTTTAAGCCAGCTTATTTTAAAATTATCCAAAATGACGAACTTGTATATAAAATTTTGTGTTAGTTTTGTATTGAATTAATGTAATAATAAGCCATTTATCTAATTAGTAAATTTGATTTTAAAGAAAGAGTAATAGTATTAATAAAATATAATTATATATCTTAATTGGTTTCCGAGTTCTTATTAAAATATTGTTGTATTTTTCTTATCTTAATTCTATTGTCATCATCATCGCTCGCAGATATTAAGAATCATCATTCGTAAATATTGAGCAATCACTTGCAAATATTAAGCGCTCGCAAAATGTTAAGTAAACTAGAATGTTGATTTACCTTTAAGTATTTAGGGATTAAGCGTGATAATAACCAAATTTTAATAATGATAGTTCAACAATAGAAATCTAAAATTATGTAGTGTCCATGAGTTTTGATCATCCTCATCAAAGATGGATATCGTATTATTGATTGAAACACCTTTTAAACATGGTACTGTACATGAGTTATGATTGCCATCATCATTAATAAATTTTGATCATTGAATCTAATGTTTAACATAATTAATATATTTAGTAAATAAGGATTTGTAGAAAGTTGAATATCATGCATAGAGATTCATGATGATCAGTCATCATCACTAGTATTATTGAATCCTAGTTTTAACTATCAAAGTATTTTAGTAAATAAACATAAACTTTTATAAATGCTAGTGAATGTAATAATTAAATCCCATTTTGACAAGGGATGATTTTTAAAAATGCCTATAAGTTTATAAAGATAAATTTATTGTTGTGAGTTCATTATAAAGCTATGGCTGGTATCATCATCACTACTATTATCATTATTATTATGATATCATCATCATCATCATTATTATCATCATCATTATTACCTTTATATTGTGATAAATAATATATTTAAATGGCCATCAATATCAATAATGGTCTTCAAGATGCTTGTTTAGAAGCCATTAATAAGATTATACTTGTCTGTTCATCAATATACATAAAATGAGCTAGCAATGTCTATAAGAGTCTTGATCTATATAATTTTTTGGTGATATGGGGATCTTATGATTTTATTGACATGAGTAAAATATAAGAGTGTCATTTTTTTTCATTAGTCATCCAAGTCATGTGTGATAAAATTGTACCGAATGAGTTTGAACTCAGTACACTCTAAACAGATATTTATCTAAATTTAAAACAATCTAGTGGCGCTCGTGGGAAAACACATATACTTAGCTAAACTGAATAAAAAGTGATCCCATCCCTTTTCCAACTTATTAACTTTGTGTAATATGTTTTATAAGTTGTCATGAATAGCACCAGTGTGTGCGTATGACCATGAATGGTCTTATATGGTTGGAAAGAAGAATAGGAAGGATTCTTTGTTAAAATAATCTAGTATTGGAGTTAAGCATAATGCACTCCAGGGATCTCACAGTGGGTAATTTTATTCAGTCGCTATATTTAATATTCTTTTCTTTGATGACAATGGCCAGTATGTTTTATTGTTCAAATGACATCCCCAATATTTAGATATTATTAAATCTTTAATGATGATAGTTTTAATTGTCATTGTTGTTATTTTATATGGAGAAATGAGATAACTTATTTATTTTATTACTAATGTGACAGAATTAATGTTTAGGGTAGTTGCAATCGGGGTATAATGTTATATTTAATTAATTAGAAATAGACACCCAGATAGAGCATGATATGCATATATTCTTATTTATATGTTAGCATCATCCTTATTTAATTATAAATTTATGTTAACTAACACAGTGAATTCATTTCTCATTTAATTTATTCGGTTACAAATGATGAACCGCTGGAGCATATCATTATCCTGTTTAGTGTTTAGTTATTGAATTATAGCAACTATCATTTTATCATTCATCAACATATAGATTGTAATCAGTTATAAAGTAACAGCCTTTTAACAGCTTTTTTATCATTCATCATTACAATATTATTCATACTGTTACAAATGACAGATTATGAATATATTTTAACAATTAATAATTTCTATCTATAATTGCCTCTATCTATTTTTATATTTCTGTTACAAATGGTTTTTCAATTTCTATTTTTATTAATTTCGTTACAATATATATATATATATATATAATGAGTAATGATAAAGAGATGTGTAAGAGATTGTGGTCTGGACCAACTGATGAGTGCTGGTTCAGCATGACATGTGCATCTTGGGAATCATACATCTTTTCCACATGTCTTTGGTCATGTTTATGATTACATCCCTCCACAAGGTGTTAAAAGTGGATAGAAACCATTCCTTGCCTTGCAAATTACACTACAGAAATATTATTCATTATTATGCTTATAACATTCATTGTTTTGATTGCCAATAAAAAATATGACCAATTGCTCATCAGCAGTCAAGAATACTGCCAACCACCTATTCAAATATATCATTTGTTATCCTTATCTTAATAAAATTAAATCCATATCAAAGTTTCAAAGCTCAACATTATACACTTTTTTAACTCAGTCCATCTCAATATGACTTAACAATAAACAAAGAAGATTGGATTTCACATGATCACTATTTCTTATGGATAGGGATTTTATGCACAAGCCTTCTAGTATCCATTGATTATTCTGGCTTGCACTGAGTGGCACTACTGTATGGAGAGTTTTGCCTGTTTGTGGCTTTTGTCAGTGAGGAGCTTTGTATCTGAGAGCACTGTAGGCACTAGATAGGGATTTTATGCACAAGCCTTCTGGCATTCATTGATTACTCTGGCTTGCACTGAGTGGCACTACTGTACGGAGAGTTTTGCCTGTTTGTGGCTTTTGTCAGTGAGGAGCTTTGTATCTGAGAGCACTGTAGGCACTAGATAGGGATTTTAAGCATAAGCCTTCTGGAATCCATTGATTACTCTGGCTTGCACTGAGTGGCACTACTGTATGGAGAGTTTTGCCTGTTTTAATAAAAGATTTTATTTCATTAATTAATTCTTGAATAATAAATTATTTTTCTAAATATGTAATTAAACAAATAATTACTCTAAGAAATAGATGAAAGTAAACTTAAAATTTAATATAAGGTTCAATATCATTGTTTAAAACATACACTGTTTGAACTCTAAATGACATAAAAAAACTGGCCAATCACTTTACAATATGTATACATTTTAGAACACTTCTCTTATTAGATGGCTAAAGTGCTATCAATTATTCATGTAAATATAGCAATAGTTCTTATATTAATAGCATTAATTTAAAGAAGAGGCTAACATTGAGTGTGAATTTTAATATCAATTAAGCGAATTTAACGTTATTAATATAAGAACTATTTTGATATTTATATAGAATAACCAGCAGCACATTAAGAAATATAGTAAGAAGTTGTTTTTGAAATGTATACATGCTGCAGACTAATTGGTCAGTTTTTATATGACAAATGTTTCAAACATTGTGATTGGAGCTATCCAAATTTGTTTGCATATATATCTTAGTGCAATTGTATATATAAATCACATGATAATAGCCTAAGGTTATTATGTGATTTGCATTTATGCAAAATCAAGTTTATTATCTATTTTATATGCATATATCATAATACCCAGTCAATGCTTAAAATTAATCAATAAAATATCAGTTGCCAAGGCAATACTCAGTTAATGAGTGTTTATGATTTAATATATATATTTTAATTTTTTATTATTATTATTATTTTTATTACTTCTAGATTAAAGACGTGTTCAATTTTTTCTCTCTTGCTTTTGTTTTGTTTTACTGTATTTTTATTTATAAATATTAATTTTTATTGTGTTCAGTAAAATAGGATTTGCTTATAAGATGTCTTTCTGCAAGATTTGTCATGATTTACTACCAAAAAATGGAAATTTTGTTTCGTGTATGGGCTGTAGCACCAGTTTTCATTACACGTGCTCAACGTTAGGAGAGGCTACCTATAGACGAATGTCTTTAAAAAAAAAGCAGGAATGGAGATGTAATGTTTGTAGAATTCCACCTGATAGTGATGGTTCTGTTATGGTAAATAATAGTGATTCTTCGAACTTGATTTTAAGTGATATTTTGGAAAAATTAAAATTACTTCCGGTTATACATACGGCAATTTCAGAGCTTACGATTACGGTTGCGAAGCTTCAGGTTGACGTGGATTTTTTGCGGGGTAAAGTTGATAAAAATAATGATAATTTACTACGATTGTCAAATATGTATGATTCTTGTGAAAACGAAATCACTTTGTTAAAGGAAAAAATTGACTCTATGGAACGTTTACGGTTGGATTGTGAAATTGAAATACAAGGTGTTCCCTTTTGTGAAAATGAAAATTTATCTTTAATTGTAACGAAGTTGGCGGAAAAACTTGAAATTGAAAACTTTACTACTAATTGTATTGAGAATGTTTATCGGACAAAATCTAAATCTAATAATATAGCAGGTTTTATTGTTACTCGTTTTGCTTCGCGAAATTTAGCTAAATCATTTTTATTGAAGAGAAATGTTATTAAATCGGTTTCTGATTTTTTGTTAATGGAATCTAGTCAGCGTGTATATATTAATCAACGTATAACTCCACATATTAGACAGCTGTTATGGAAGGCTAAGCAAAAAATGCGTGAACGTAAAGGTATGGCTTTTATACGTAATGGATTGGTTTATATTAGAAATGATTTAAATTCTCCGTGTGTTTTAATTAAAAATGAATCTGAGTTGTCAGCGTTTTGAAATTTATTTCCTAAAGTGAAGCTTGATGCATTTTATTCTCATGATGAAACTTTGTCTAATTTAAATGTTTTTCATATGAATATACGAAGTGTTAGATCTAATTTCGATGAATTTGTTGTGTATTTAAATGATTTTCCTGCCGGTTTTTATGATGTGATAATTTTAACTGAATCTTGGATTTCCATTGAAGAACAGCATTTATATGTTCTGGATGGCTATTCAAATATTCTTTCTCCTCGTGCGTCTTCACGTTCAGGTGGTGTATTAGTTTTTGTGAAAGAAAACATTAAATTTACGTATCATAATCCATTTCTTGCCTCTGCAGAATGTGTTTTGATTCATCTGAATTTACCTTGTTTTGTGTTAACTGTTGTTGCTTTATATAGATCGTGCACAAGTATCATTTTGGATTTTATAGCTGAACTTGATGTGTTATTGTCTGATTTACATACTACTTCAGTAATTCTTATGGGAGATTTAAATATAGATTTATCTAATAATCTACATGGGCCTACCGTACGATATTTGAATTTGCTTTATAGTTATGGTTTTAATCAAGCTATTTTTTCACCTACTCGTATTACGAAATCTTGTCAATCAATTTTGGATCATATATTTGTCAGATTAAACCAGAATCAAAGTTATGAATCGTCAGTACAAAATATTTTTATTTCGGATCATTTTGCAACTGTGTTGAGGTTATTAAATTGTAGACCACATGTAAATACTCATTTATATATTAATAAGTTATCACATAATAAACTAAAAATGTTATTATCTGATCAGAATTGGGATTATGTTTTTGCTCTGCATGATGTTGATTCAGCATTTTTAAAATTTCAAGATATTTGTAAATCTTTAATTGCAAAATCTATGGTTAGTTTTAAATTGACTAGCAAAAACCGCAAGCGCTCAGCCTGGATAACGAATGATTTGATTGGAAAAATTAATCAAAGAAATCATTTAAAATGTTTGGGTGGAGATTTGTTGACTTTGAGGAAATTGAATACTGAGATTAAATCTGATATTCGGAAATTAAAATTTCAATATTATCAAAAATATTTTAATGATAAAAATATTTCTTTGAAATGGAAGTTGATAAATTCTCTTGTAAAGAAACCTTTGTCAAATCAACTTAAATTTATAAAACACAATGATAATTTGATTGAAGTAGAAAATAATGAAAAATGTGTTGCTGACTTGTTTAATAATTTTTTTTCAGATCTATCAATAGATAGAACACCAGTACAAGAATTGTCTTTTGCTGATTCTTGTGTAAATTCTTTTTTGTGTACAGATGTTACTGATTTGGATTTGTCTGGTAAAATTGATCTCTTAAAGAATGTTCATTCAGCTGGTCTAGATAAGTTAACACCAAAGATTCTTAAGGAAAATAAGTCAGCTTTCATACCTGTTCTTGTTTATTTGTTTAATCTTTCCTTAAATGTTGGTTTGTTTCCTACTTGTTTGAAGGTTGGTTTTATTACACCTGTTTTTAAAAAGGGTGATCCTGTACAGCTTGACAATTATAGACCAATATCTATTATATCTGTAATATCCAAATTGTTAGAGATGGTGGTTAAAGAGAAAATGATGTCATTTTTATCTAAAAATAATATTTTATCTGAACATCAATATGGATTTATTTCTGGTAGAAGTACCTTGGACACTTTCTATAGTCATGTAAACAATTTGACAACTTCACTAGATAAGGATTTTAAAACTGTTGCTATTTATTTAGACTTGTCTAAGGCATTTGACTCTGTATCTCACAAAATTTTACTTAAGCGTTTATATTCATATGGTTTTCGTGGTGGATTTATTTCATGGTTTGCGAGTTACTTAAAGGATAGAAAACAAGCAACAAATATTTCTGGTGTTGTAAGCTCTTTTATAACAGTTAACCATGGTGTACCACAAGGTTCAGTTTTGGGTCCCATTTTATTTATAATTTATATAAATGATTTATTTTCTTTACCTTTAGAATCTAAGATTTATGGTTTTGCAGATGATATTGCTTTATCTTATGCTGCAGTTTCATATAATTTTGTTGAAAAAATAATTAATGATGATTTAATCCTAATTAGTAAATGGTTAGCATTTAATAATTTATCAATTAATCTGAGTAAAACAAAAGCTATTAATTTTTCTTATAGGTCAAATATTCATTCGCTTAACATTACTATTTGTAATAAGTATTTTTGGCATTGTAATAGCACTTGTACTTGTGCTAACATTTCTTTTGTTGATAATATTTGCTATCTAGGTATTTTTATTGACTCCAGACTATCTTGGTCAAACCATATTGACTTCCTTTGTTCTCGTTTACGTAAATTAAATTATATGTTTTTCTACTTATCTAAATTTTTTCCTCGGTCAGCTTTGATTACTTTATATATTTCTTCTTATCAAAGCTTATTATGTTATAATATATCAGTTTGGGGGAACTGTTCTACTTTTGCAATGACTACATTGTCTGTTTTACAGAATTATACAATGCGTATCATTTTTGGTAGATCACGTGCCACATCTGTTAAAGATATTTATGCCACTTTTAATATACTAGATGTTTTCCATTTGTATAAATATAGAGTGATTCTTGATATTTATTGTAGGAAACTTCATTTGGATACTAAATCTTCTGTTGTAAATACTCGTTTATCTACTAAATATCAGCTAGCTTTACCTAATTTTCTTAAAACATCTAGTAGGAAGCAATTTAGTTATAATGGTCCTAAATTATTTAATATGTTTATAAGAGATTGTTCTGTGAATTTAATGAGCACTAGTTATTTGATTTTTAAAAAGCATTTATGGCACTGGTTATATTATGCTAAGCATTAGTTTTATTTTGTTTATTTTATTTTATTTTTGTTTATACTGTATGTTATGTTGTAATTATTTACTACTGTTATTGAATTTCCAAATGTAATATCTGTATAATTTTAATATTTTATGTTATATATATATATTTTTGTATTTTATTAGTGTTTTTTAGTAAATACTCGTTTATCTACTAAATATTAGTTAGCTTTACCTAATTTTCTTAAAACATCCAGTAGGAAGCAATTTAGTTATAATGGTCCTAAATTATTTAATATTTATTTATAAGAGATTGTTCTGTGAATTTAATGAACACTATCTTATTTGATTTTTAAAAAGCATTTATGGCACTGGTTATATTATGCTAAGCATTAGTTTTATTTTATTTTTTTTTTTTGTTTATATTATATGTTATGATGTAATTATTTACTACTGTGATTGAATTGCCAAATGCAATATCTGTGTGATTTTAATATTTTATGTTATATTTATACTTTTTTTTTTTGTATTTTATTAGTGTTTTTAGTTGTTACATTTAAATTCCTCACACAAGATTTTTCTTGTATGGAATTTATCTCACTGTATTATACATTTATTGTTTGCTTCATAATGAATAAATAAAATAAAAAAAATAATTATTATTATTATTATTATTATTATTATTATTATTATTATTATTATTATTATTATTATTATTATTATTATTATTATTATTATTATTATTATTATTATTATTATTATTATTATTATTATTATTATTATTATTATTATTATTATTATTATTATTATTATTATTATTATTATTATTATTATTATTATTATTATTATTATTATTATTATTATTATTATTATTATTATTATTATTATTATTATTATTATTATTATTATTATTATTATTATTATTATTATTATTATTATTATTATTATTATTATTATTATTATTATTATTATTATTATTATTATTATTATTATTATTATTATTATTATTATTATTATTATTATTATTATTATTATGATGATGATGATGATGATGATGATGATGATGATGATGATGATGATGATATGATGATGATGATGATGATGATGATATGATGATGATGATGATGATGATGATGATGATGATGATGATGATGATGATGATGATGATGATGATGATGATGATGATGATGATGATGATGATGATGATGATGATGATGATGATGATGATGATGATGATGATGATGATGATGATGATGATGTTTCAAAGCAAAACTTTATTGAGTCTAAAAAGTTACAGAGTCACATATAGTACTATATTGGTTTGTTACAAATGTAAAACAAATTACAACAAAATTTCAGTATGTAAGTCTTTATCAATTCTGCATACTTTCTTTCTTGTTTTTAAATGTGGTCTTCTATTTAGTTCAGTTTATGCTTGCATCTCTTTGAAGTTGGAAAAAAGCTGATGTTGAAAATGTCATCATCTATCATATTAGACTTTATATTTTATAGACTGGATCTTTGTTTCAAGTGTGACCATGTGGCTGCAAACACATCTGGTTGAGCTAGGATGCTGTCTCTTTTTCTGAACAGTTCTAGTTTTATTGAATATGTTGCTGGGTGGCATTGAGGGTTATTAGCAAGTGCGAAAGTGCATCTGGTACACCAGTAGGCATAAAGGCTATATGTTGCTGCACAAATAGCAGGGATGTTGCCTTTTTTAAATGTATTTATTATTTCATCAATTGAAATGATAGCCTTTCTGTATGTGGTAAACATTGTGTGACGTATTGTTTCTAGTGCACTGCAGGAATGAAAAAAATGATCTTGTGTCTCTTCTTCTCTATGACATAGCCCACACATGGGGTCTATATTTGTGTAGAATCTACAAAATCTGAGGAAATGTGTTGTGGGTAGAGCATTAAGATTAAGCTTAAGTAGAAAATCAAATAATTTTGGTTCTAATGACCATTTTCTGAATTGTTGCAGTAGTTGCCTGTTGTCTATCCCAAGAACTGATGGATGTAGATTAGGTGTCTGGTTTGGGTTTAGTATATTATAAATGTCCCAGTATGTATTCTTGTTGTCATTATTGAGTGCTATTTTGTTGTATATTGGCTTGAGTTCTTCAATCAGTGTGGATAGATATGCATATGAAGGGGGTGGTCTGTCTGTGGGTATTATACTAATTACACACTCCAGGTCTGGAAATCTTTTTATGGTTGCTGTTATTAGATTTACTGATTTCTGTGTGTAAAAAACATTGATTGTATGGAGTCCAAGTCCATTGCTATGTGGTGGTCTGCTCAGATTTTTTAAAGAGATTGCCACTGTCTTTCTCTTCCATATTAGTTTGTTACAGATTGATGAGATTTTTGATATGAATGTTTTTGCAAATTTGATTATAGGTGTGTAGTAGGTAATTTTTGTAATTATAAGTTGATTAAATAGTGCTACCTTTGCGTATATTGACAGGTATGACTTTTCAAGTGAGGCTGTGATTTTTTCAGCATCTTTTTTTAATTTATTTTGAATTTTTTGCCTCATTCCATTGGTTCCAAGGTAGAATGGGAAACCAAGGAAAGCAGATGGTTTACCATTAAACATCTCTGTACAGTGCTTGCCTGTGTATATTGACCATGCAGCAGTTTTATTTGTGTTAATTTTTAAATTAAAATTTGAGGTATAATTCTTGATTATCTCTTGTAATATGGGGAGGTTCTTTTTAGAGGGGAAGAAAATGGTTACATTATCCATATAGGCTATGCATGATATATTTAAAGCAGTGTTTGGGCTTTGAATACCTTTTATTTTTTTCTGTATCTCTATTAATAGAGGATTTATATATATTGTAAAGAGCAAGGCACTGAGGGGGGATCCTTGTGGGATGGATTGACTCGGTCTGAAGGTTGGTGAATTTTTCCCATTCAATGTGATGTGAATTTCATGGCTGAGTAGCAGATTGGCTATTATATATAGTAGGGATGGAGGTATTGTTGTTTTTTTCAGCACATCTAATAATTTGGCTATAGGCACTGAGTCAAATGCTGCCTCAATGTCTAGTTGAACTATAATTGGTGCATATTTCTTTTTTTTTACTACTTCGATTATTGTTTTGTACATTAAGGCACCCTGGCCAATGGATGATCCTTTTTTGGCATATTGTGCTGATGATAACACAGGGAGTATATGTTGTTCTATTTTCTCCTTTATTACTCTTTCAAGAATTTTTATTCCTAAAGGTCCCATTGAAATTGGTCGTAGATTAGATAAAGATGATATTGCTGTTGGTTTTTTGTTAAATAGAACCATTGCAATTGGGTATAGACTTTGTATGTTGTAAATTTTTTGGGATATGTAATTGGCTAAATCACACAGGTATTTGGCTGTGAAGTGACTAAGATGTTTGAACACAAATTTTGGAATTCCTTGTGGTCCTGGGTGACATGTGTTTGTTATTGTTGCAAGTTGAAATACAATGTCAGTTGTTTTTATTGGTGTGTCTGTTTCAGGGTCTCCAAATATGTCTTCATTTGGTGTGTATACTCTTTGTTTTTGCAGGTTTTTTTTAAAGTGGTGATATATTGGGTTTATCATGTTGTGACCAGCTGTTATAGAGCCATCTATTTCAAGTGCCATAGGCACTCTGACTGTGGATGGGTATCCCAGTGCCCACCATATGTATGCTCTGGTCCAAGTGTGTTGTTGGGTAAGGTATATTTTTTTCTTTTTTATTGCTACATATTGCTTTAGTGTGTTGCATGTATTGTTGTACATTTCTGTAAGTTTTTTTATTTGTGTTTGATTATCTGTAGTTGGTCTGGAAATGGTTATTCTTTTATGTAGTTCATCTGCCAAAGCTAATAATCTGGTGGGGGTGTCATCTCCAGAATAATAGCAACAATAAATTCAATGCTTACAGCAACACCAAATCCCATAATACTCCTGGGAGATTTCAACATGACCTACCAAACTTTTGTCACCAAATGGATCCATCAAATAGCAATCCCACTTATGAGTGCTGAAGGTTTTCTCCCATTAAACTCAATATCTTTTAATAACAATAGATATGTCACTTATTGATTTGTGTTTCTACTCACCAATGTTACATCATTATTTTAATCTTGAACTCTGTCCATCTATAATCTCAGATCATGCTGCCCATTCATCACCCTCGACCTAACAAAAATACAGAATACAACAATAGCCCTTCAAAAGACTATGAGAATACTTCTTCCAGCACAAACAACTGAATTCCTATATTCAGAAACATATATAATGCTCCAAAAACTTCAAAACATGTCACTCGATCCAGTACAAAAGTATATAGCATTCACCAAAATTATTATTATTATTATTGTTATTATTATTATTATTATTATTATTATCATCATCATCAGTCAATGTTAAGTTAAAATTAGCTTCTGATAATATCAATTTAATTTTTTCAAAATGATCTATTATCTGTTTAGATTTTCAGACTGTTCAATGGCACATGCATTATCATGTGATGGAATTCATCTAACTTATTGCTATTCATCTACTTCTTCTTTTATCCATTATTTTTATATAATGAGTGTAATTTTTTTTCACACTCCACAAATATGTTAAAGCAAATTCTTAAATGTCCTAATCCTACAGTTTGCCTCATAGTTACTAAAATTTATCTGACACAGATATGTTGTGCCTAATATTTATCATGAAAATGGAATAAATGAATAATAATAAAACTTATGTTTTATTCAGTATATTAAGCTTCTTCAGAATTTCCAGAAAGAAAAAAAAAGATTTTAATCAGATACCAAACATAACTATGAATGATCATTTATGGAATGGTGTGAATGAAAATAATAATAAAATGATGTAGAAAAACATAACTGTTTATATATAGGTCCTATGCTAGGGTGCATAAGTGTCCTTATGTAAAAATTTATATGAAACTCTAAAATTATTGCTGTTATTGTTTAGCATTAAAACGTAACATTAAATAAACAAACAGAAATATTTAAATGCATTTATTATTTTTATATAGTAAAACTTTACTAGCAGCATTCATTTAGCAAATTCTAATTTTTTTAATATTGAACTCTTCGTATACATTGTAGTGTTGTTGTTTTTTTTGATATGTTAAATACGTTGATCAGGAAGCGAACCCGGGCCAGCTACTTAGAACGCAGCTATGCTAACCGCTAGGCCACCAATACTTGACTACATTGTAGTGTTCTGTTGAAATCAGCTACATTTAACAGTTTCCCTTGAGCTATAGTTATTATTATTTTTTTTAGTGGCATAGCATTGGCCGGGACGCGAACCCGCAACCCGGGCAACTGCCTGCAATTGCAAGGCAGTCGCGCTGACCTCTCGACCACCAAGCAAAATTTTAACAAGCTTTTATTTATTTTGTTTCGGAGGTTAACCTGTCATTGACACTTTTTATCAATAATCATCCTGTATTTTGTGTAGGCTACTGAGGGTGTTCAACTGGTTCTGTTTATATATATTCAAAATATTTACAATCATTCAAAATAACATTTTGTATAAATAATCTTTTATTATTTTGTCTAGATTGGCAAAGATATTAACTATCTATTACGCTTATCTTTTATTGATTTATGAAAGAGAGCTGAACTCACAGGTAATTTATCATTTCAAATATATTTTACTATTTATGAAAAACCAAGACGGAAAATTAAATAAATTTAGACCTACTGAAGTACTCAATATTTCAAGAGATATATCATCCGAGTAAACCGATTAACTAGGATGCAAAAAGTTAGGGCGATTATGAAATATAATATTAAAAAGACCGGGCGAGGGATAAGGCAGAAGAAAAATAATGAGAAAAGATTTTTTTAAAAAAGAACAAAACCTAGAAGAAAAAAACAGAAGTAAAATAAAATCCAAAAGTAGTAAGATAGTTCTATAATTTAACGAATATGCAGAAATAAAAATAATAAATATAATTACATTAACAGAAAATCTATCGTTTTTAATTTGGAAACTTTTTCTTATGAATATTCTTTTAAGAAAGTCGTTTTAGCCATATAAAAAAGCCCAGTGTACACTATACAGCTATTTTAGTGTTTGTTTCTCAGTAAGATAACATTTTAACATTTAAATTAGCCATAGGATATAGACGGCGCTCAAATTGTTACCATGCTGACATCTATAAACATAAAAAAGAAATATGTTATTTGGATATCTATAAGTTTTATTTTTTATTGACTGACTTTCTCTTGTGTGTGGTTATACACACATACATAATGAAGATCAAATTATAAATGGAATTAATTTTGCTATATATAGGCTACAAAGAAACATTTAACTTCAATATTATTTTTCAATTCTTTTTTTATTAGAGTTATTTTTGCTTTAATCCTCATCAACTTCTCGATTTCCTCAGAAAGATTTTGATTGCTCTCGAACACACATTTTCACAGTATCTTTCACTTCTGATTAAGTAATGCATTTTAAAGCGGATCATATCAACTGATACACATTAAACGAAGACGAAGAATGTGAATAACAGTTTTTCAAAACAATCGTGCCTTCAAGCAGAGTTGAAAATTATGTATACTGTTAAAGATATAGCTGCTTTACAAGCAGTTGTCCTGGGATAGCGGGTTCGCTTCCCGGTTGATGCTATGACACATGAGAGAAAAAAAATCATATTCATTAACTGTATTTAAAAAAAAAAAAGTTGGCTTTTTCTTTTTGATTTTCTTTTGTGTATGTGTGTGTAACTTTCCTTCTATGTGAGATCTATTTATATATACACATATCTTTAAAATATTTATTACAAAATGTTGTTACAAATTAGGTGAAAAGAAAACTGAATTATGACTGATCAGTGATAAAAGATTTTTTAGAATTAATAAATCTTTTCCCCTTAAATTACTTAACATATATATAATTAAAATGATGCAAATTCAAATGAATATTCTTGCGGACGGAGAAACTGAAAATTCCCATTTTCTCATCCCATATATTATTTAATTTTTTAAAATGTTTTAGAATAATCTTCATTGGATTATGGCATTAATTGATTTGATATTATTGTAATTAACCTTCTAAACAATAAACTTCTAAACATTATAATTAAAAATGAAGCAATTCTGTGAAGAATTTTAAAATCTATTCAATAGTTGACATTAACAGCTATTAAAATGTATTATGCATTGTTTCAATAATGATTGCTTATATATAAATATTATTCACAATGGATATATCCCATACTTTACCAAAATAACATAAATCAAATACTTTTGCATATTATGAAATTGCGATGAAAAGTTGAAAAGAGATTAAGCTAATCGATATTAAAAGTTTTAAGTGGAATGTACTGAATTAACAAAAAAGTGTTCTGCGGGATTTAATGCATGGTAAGGCAGTAGAAGGTGTAACTCAAAGTCGATGAATCATAGCATCAGCTCTATCATTTCCGTGTTCAAACTGCTTAGGAACTTGCGAGTAATATATATATTTAGAAAGGATATAAACTCAGACTTTCAAGTTTCCTACAGCTATCAACTTCATGTTATATGCCCAATACACGTGACCACATACAAGTGAAAAAAATAAATGATCTCCAAAATACGTAATTGGAGATCATTTATCTTTTTCACATGTATGTGGTCGTGTATCAGTCGTATAAGATGGAGTGGATAGCTGTAGGGAGCTTGAAAGTCTGAGTTCAAATACCTTCTCAATTACATTACGTTCAGTATAGACAATACATCTGTATTTAATTAAATATTATATATATTGTAAAGATTAAATAAATAAAAGATAACTATTTTCAGGGGACAAAATTATCATCAGGCCCCATGAATTGGGCAAGCCAAAAACTGTAACAGATTAAATAAATAAAAGCATGGAAATGAAGAGTGGCATCAAGATCGTATACATTTTAACCTGTAAACATTTATAATTAAATAATGATGAGGATGAACGCTGTGCAAGTTAGACATTTATTGTACAACCAGATGGGTGTCACTGATTAAACCTATTACACTTTGCAGCCTGTAATCAAGCAGTGTGTGCAAAATATGAATAATACTTTAAACCCTTATATTAGAGTATGAAAATAAGACTAACACAATAAGCAGATATAAGAAATTCAAATGCAATTTGCATTAATTTCAAAATAAACGGAGAACTAAATAAATTTAGAGATCAAGGACACAATGGTAAATGATAACAATAATAATTTTATTATACAAAATATATATTATGATTATTATAATTAATACACTAAATAAGAATAATAAGTACAATAAATTAATAAATATAAAAGCTTTATCTACTTTCAATAATAATTTTACAATTTTAACAAGAATATCTTACCTATTTTAAACAATCAAATTGATGGAATATTATAAAATAGTATTCTTTTATTAGTATTTATTCTTATATGATAATTGAATAATTTAACACAGTTATTATTTACAATTGAGATTGTGTTTCTGAATTGGATATTATAATGAAACAGAGCAGAAGCGTATCTCATTAAGAGTTGACAATAATTAACTCTCCTGACCAGATAAAGATTAAAAATATACCTTTACTCAGTTATACCTCTTTAAAGTATATCAAAAGTCAATACTTATAATTGTTTTTGATTAAAGTTTAAAATGCTTTAGTCTGGCTTATTTAAATATAATTGAGGCATAGATTAAGATGGGTCCCATCTTTTTCTAATAGTTCTGGTTTGTGTTTTAGAATTTAGAGTCCCATGTGATGCCATTATTCCATCTGATTGGCTGTCACTTAAGCATTTTTAAAGCGTATCTGTTTGAATGTGTTTAGCTTTCACGTTATTATAATATTATCTGTTTACGCTTAAATTTAATATATTTACATTTATTAAAGTTTATATATATATAAACATTACAAGCATATATATTCTAACCTAATAAAATGACTTCATTTCTATTAAATCACTTCGGAAGCCTAAACGCTTCCGTATAGGACGGGTAACAAACCCTATATTACCTAATATAGCTCGACGTTTGGTTAGTTATAATAATTCAGCTACAGCGATATGCAGTTCAGACAGAGATAGAATTAAAAAAAAAAAATATCATTAATAAAATAAATTTAAAAAGAAAATTTAGAATAAACTAACATTCTTTCTCTATCCAAAACACATTCTCTGAGCTGTAAGTACTTGCACTGTTCGACAATGATGATGATGATTTCATGTCATTGTTAATATTACTGACTAAAACAAAACATTCATTAATTTGCCAATATGATCTCAATATTTTTTGTTATTATATAATTAGATGTTTCAATCTCTTAAGCCATGCCACGCTTGTAATATTGATCATAATGAATCAATTCTTAATTTAAGAGCACTTATAATAATGACACTAATCTCAGGGTTCTCTGTTATTTTTAAAGAAAAATGCTCGGCAGTATTGTGTTGTCGCATATGACTGACATTCTGGTCGGCTATAGGAAACATTTACCTTATTAAATTCCAGATGTCTTCATCCACACATCAACTATTATAATATTTAACGAGATGATAACCATATTCAATAACAACGCATAATTTTGAATAATACAGCCCTTTTATCCAGAATCTCAGTCGGAATGATGAAAAGACAAGGGTGCTTTTGTGTCCTTCCATCCTCCATGACAACACAATAATTTAACTAAGATTTATTACTTAGACACTTCACTTAAATGTGTACGAAACAATGTTCTACCAAAGCTGGTAGTTTGGGAATAAAGTGATTTTACACACACATAAAATAAAATGTCTTGGTCTGAAGTTTTCAATTCCATAAATAATTCTTATTAAATTAAAATATAATGAAATATTCTGATCTGCTTACAATTGTCTATCTGGTATATTGAATTTTAAGAGTTCCTAAATGATTTTGGACTCAAGAAAGTATTGCAAGTATTATGCAAATACACTTTTATTTAGCACACAAGAAAAATGACTCAAAACAACTTGTAACAAGACTATAATTTATTATTAAATTTTAACAAGATTCTAATTTATTATTACAGTTTAACAAAACTATCCTTTATGATTAACATAGTAAACAAACATATACAATTTATTCGATCCCATATGGATAAAACAAAATATAACTAACATTAATTCGTCTATACTTTTAGACCTGGATTCGAACTACTTCTTCATCTTCTTTTTACATTTATGCAAATTGAATATAACAAAATAAATATTATTATCGATACATCAACTCATCCGTTTAGTGTATCTTATATGAACGGCTATTTAAATTTATTGACTAACGATCTGTTTTAAAACAAAAACAATTTGATTCTAGGCAATACGTACAAACGATTTTTATTATCATATCTTTAATTAAATGATAGTTTTTATTTAGATAACTTATTATAATTTATGGGTTATTTATCAGAAGCTACACTTATTATTTTAATATTTACCTTAATAACAACTGAAGTTGTTATACACACTGTTTTTCTCAGTATAAATTATATTGTGAGTGCTACTTAATCATTAACCCGAATTAAACCTAGTATTTGAACCCTCCATTGGCAAATAAAAATTTCTAAATCACGCAATTTTAAACTTACTCTCTCCATTGACTTACGTGTGAATTACCAGCACTATTCCGCCGCACAATCCAGATATTGATCATATATACTAGCACGCTATTTATACTAAATGGATCGTGAGGAATTAACCTTCAATATACCCATTATCTTGCCATAACTTTCTAAACAAAACACAATAATCCACACCTTCCTTGGTGGAATTATCTCTATTTTCTCATGAGGAATCTGGAATAACACCGAAGGTCTGTAGAGTTAACTACTACATTAAAATAGTTTGGTGGGTCCTTGCCTCTTACTTGGGCATAATAGGAACACACACCAAATATAATCCTCTCCTGGGATTTTAACGAATGAAATACACTAAATACGATGTAAATTACTGATCGTCCTAACTCTGAGAAGCGATCACTTGGGTTATAAACATACCCGAATACTAGATTTATCTATTCCCCTCATGGAAAATAAAGCTTTTGGGGAGATCATTTTCCATCCCACAAAATAGATACATTACAATTATTACTTATGCGAATATTAAGCATATACCAATGCTATATCAGGGCAAGACAAGCAAATACACTAATTACACTAAATTTATGTTCCGGGGTATACTTAGATCAACGTCTGAAATCAATGGATATCACAGAATTAACCATAATAATTTTCACCTTTGCCAAAGAAACATTCAACAAGTAATTGGTAGTATAGTATCTTGAACTAAATTAAGTGAATGCGTTAATAAAGAATAATTGGGAATAAGTTCTTCAATTAACATAGTATAAATTTGTTTCAAACTTTAAATAAGTAATATCCTGTATAGCACTTCTCTGTAATTACTTCTGATAATTTTAACTAGAGATTTTACCTATTAAGTATCTAAATTTTTCTTCCTTAACGCATCTAACATATAAATTTATACCCATAATTGCATATCATAAGTAAACACATTTTGTAAAAAAAAAAAAATTTTTTTTCATGTCGAATATAAATTTAACCTAGAATAATTATATGAAAACATACCTTTATGATTACAAGGTCATTTAAATATTACTCGACTATACAGCCTTTCACCTGTTGATATAAAAAAAAAAATACACATAATTTTACATATTAGTAAAAAAAAAATCTTTACTTAACACGTGCTTATTATTTCACTAGAAAAATGTTTTCCGTTGGGCAATTTATCCAGATGAAGAACTTGATCCATTCGTAGTTCACAAAGCAAATTTAAAATAAGAAACACATTTTATTATTTCATTTATATAAAAGTTGCCTCCATTCTGGTGCAATTAATAAATTAAGCAAAGAAAACATAGCAGCATTGGATGTTAATTCTTCTTTGAATTAACTGCTATAATTTTGGGATCCAAGAAAACAATACATATTTTAACATGACGAATATTTGACGATCACATATACAATTCTTTTCTTTTTACTATTGGCGATACGTATCATTTTTAGCTAGCTGGCTTATGAATAAACTTAATGCGCGAATTTTCCAAATACTATTATTATAACGACTGCAGCTGACTTACGTGGATATAAAGTTTTAACGCCTCCAGTTGATGTATAATATAACATATTATATTATGGTTATAATTAAGTCACTAATGTTTGTAGTTTTTATGCCTACTCTAGGAATTGTAATTTTTCTTTAATAAGGAATTCTCCGTAAAATGCACACATACAAATTTTCTGATATTTGCCTTGAGAAAATTTATATTTTCTTTTTAAAAAATATACAGGTGCATAAATAAATATCCTTGATCATTAATATTATTTTTAGATAATTTTCAGTGAATAAAACATATTTTAACGTGGGGAACTTACATTATTTTCAAAGCAGACAATTTCTTTTAGAAAGAGTGCGAAATTTTCTAGTTAACTTTCCTTGGCTTTTATAATATGTCTTTTTAATTATAATTTTTCTTTTATACCACGAAAAGATTATTAAATAAGGTAAAGTTAACAAATAATTGATTATTTCCTGGAAATTACTTATATTATTTATTTTAAACATAATGACACTTTCCGTGATTGCTGTATTCAATACGGTCATTCTGAACTTTAGCATAAGATAGTACATTTTTTTCGTATAAAAAGCTTTAAAATAGGTAGATGGCAACAGAAAACAGAATATCTTATCAAAAAGGATTAGCCACGCATGATATTATTAAAAATTTACTGGACTTATATTTATTTCTGCAATAAAAAATATAAAAAAAATTTGTTACCGAATTTCAGTACTGCTTCTTCCTTGTAAAACTAATGTCAGACTAAACTTTCTTCAAAATTTGGCGGTCTTCTTTTAGCGACCTCTTACAGAAAAATAATCATTTAATTATAACATAAACAAAAGAAAAAAAAAACTTATTACAGTTATATATTTCCGCATGATTTAAATGGATTACAAAGTAATTTGACAAATAATGAAAAATAATAAATATCTTTAACTATCAATGCTTATTAGTGATGTATAATTCTGTATACATTATTATCTAAAATAATTTAAAAATTACCAGAAGTTATTGTGCTTTATGATAAGATACTCATCTACTCTCCCTCTCCACCCATCCAAAATCAATTACTGTTTATGATATGTGCTTTTATACTATATTAAATTGCTCTTATTGTTAATATTTTAATTAAATTATTCATGCTCTTCTTCAAAATGGCATTGGATTACCAAATTTATTAGTTATTTGCTTAAAACACGTTAAAGTGAGTAAATAGCATACTTTATTAATCACTTAATATTATTATTTTATCTTTTTATTTTCTAAAAAGGATTGCATTGTTTTCCTGTGGAAATAATGCTAAATAAACCAAGTGTCAATAACACTAGGTTACAATATATATGTTTGTCATATTAATAAAAAATAACCCAAACCATCATTCTTATAATTGATTCGCTTATGCATATTAAGCATTAATTAATATTTTTCTACTATTAATATTTGCTAAATATAAGCATTGTTAAAATTATTTTATAAAGAACACATTGGGAAATTATTATTTTTTAAATTAAAAACAATAATATGATTTCTTTACTTGCCTTAGATAGTGCAATTCCGAATAAAATTTCTAATAGTTCTTATGTATTTGTTTCTTCGGGTCCAACAGTAATCCCTTAAAGCTAATGAAATAATAATGAAGTGGAATTATTGTTAATAAATATTAATTTTTAATATCTAACTTTTGTTTTTTTACAATATTTTTTTATCCTTTTTGCCTCCTTGTTGATCATAATATTCTAACTTGTGATATATCTATTAATTTTGAAGTGAGATACAATACTTAATCTATGTCAGATTTTTAATTTTGGAGAGTTGTGTTATATAATTCCTATTTCACTAAGCTGATCACTATTAATTTTGAAGAGAGTGATTTGTTGTATAATTTAATTATTTCATGATAATTTTTACATCCAATTTTCTGACAAATGTTATAGAAAATGAGAGAATAAACACCTTCCTTTAACCTATTCATTTAGCAATCCATGTTTTTTGATTTCTGAACTGTGTCTTTGTTGATATCTTGGGCCAATTTGCTCCAAAGTGAGAAACACCATAAACTTTTGAATTTTTTATCTCTTATCTCACAATTGTTTAAATGCCCCAAGGGCCTATTTGCATTACATTATTACATGTTAATAAAAAAAATCATTTCCATCCTGCTACTTTAAAAATAACTTTAAAATATATTAACAGATTTTATTGTTTTTTTACCTTAAAATCCAATCTTTTGTTTTTTGGATTTCTTTTAACTTTCCTTATCACATTTTTTTAAACTTCAAATAATTCAATCGGACTACCATCTGTGCATTTTATATCTCTATTATTTGAATTATATATATATTATTTACAAATCTGTTTTATATTTTTATTTTAAAATGATGTAATGGCATATATGCAGACATCAGTGATGAAATGTGACTTTTTATGAATGGAAGCACACTTTTTTTTTTAATAATATTTTTGTTTCACTTGCCACAATTTTTATGTAATATCACCTAATATATATATATATATATATTACACACATCTAGAAAAATCTAAAACTCATCTGTAAATCAGAGAATATATTATCAATATATTTTTATCTTCCAAATCATTTTAACTTAAAAGTTTTAACTGTAAATTAGATCTTAGCATTGTTTGAACTGTTTACAATCAGTGGAAATGAATTAGTCAAGTTAATTCCATTTTCTATGTATATAAAAACAATTCAACAGTTGCTAAAAAAAATTGCATAGAAAATATAATAAATTTGAATTGTTCATTATAATCAGCCCATGATTAGTTAAATATAGATAATACATTATCAATATATTTTTATCTTCCAAATCCTTTTAACTTAAAAGTTTTGACTTTAAATTAGGTCTTAGCATTGTTTGAACTTCTTATAATTAGTGGGAATGAGTTAGTTGAGTTCATTCCATTTCCTACATATATAAAAACAATTCAACTGTTGCTAAAAAAAAAATTGAAAGTGAATTTTTTAAATTGAATTTTAATTAAAGTTTTGAAAGTTTTAGTGAATATTTCTACAGAAGCACTCATTCTGTTCAATACCTGGATGTTTTATTCCTGGTATACATATATCTATGTGTATATAGATCCATGGGTTAACATTATTTTTAGATTGAAAATAGATTAACGAATAAAATAATGAAGGATTTAAAAAAATTAGATTTATAGACAGGTAATAAATGTGTACATGAAGAAATAAAATGAAGTATGCAACTTTGAAATATAAAAAATGAAAAGTTATCTGTAAAACATTATTAAAACTGATAAGATAAGCAAATAGATAAGTAGATGAATGGACATATTAATAAGTGATTAAACAAAAAATGGATGAATTGAATAGATGAATGGTTTATAAAAATAGTTAATAAACAGACAAATGGTGAGATCAGTAAATAGAACATATGAAAGAAGAAATATATTTGAAGGAAGATAGTTGCATATTAAATGGAAGTTAGGAACGTAGCTTACTGAAACAAGTCAAAACAATAAGTATGACCTTAGGTGGCCTTTAACTTTTGATTGTGAAATTAAAGTATGATAATAAATAGTTTATTATTTATTCCCTTAAGAGTTAATAACAAGTAATTGATAAAATTTATTCAATACAGTAAGCATATTCAAAAAAGTATTATGATACATGTTATAAATGTCAAAAAGGATATTTTTTTTTAAATATTGTATATGGGTCTAAAAATTTTACCTACACCATTTATGGAAGGGTTAACAGAAATATGAATATATGATGAATAAATAATAAATAATTGTATAAATAAATAAAATTAGTGGATATGTGAATTAATAAAAAAAATAAAGGTTGTAGATAAAGACATATTGGAAAATAAATTTATGATTGGATAAATTATAAATAGATAAAAAAATTAACAAATATATAGATCAATATAAAAAATGTTGGATATATCATAAAAAATGAATATATAGATGAAGTCAAAATAGATAAGTGATAGATAAAAGAATTGATACATGTAGATAAAAGCACATATGAATTTGCATTATTCTATAACAGAACAATTTATTGCAAACTAGAGTAATCAGTTGATCTCAGTTCCCAGAATATTTTCAAGCTACTAACCACCATCAGTGACAAAAATTACACTTGCATTGACAAATTTACCAAACCTCTTTTACTTCTTGATGCAATACAAACTAATTACCTGAAATTCAAACACAAGAGGTATTTTATTGTAATGGTAAGAATTGTCCCTCCACGCAACAAAATCTAGAACACAGGCAAAATACACTAAAGCTGATCGAGTATGGATACTGGGATCCAGAATCCGACCAACATTCAATCCTTTCACCTCTGTTCAATGATTTAATACCCTATGGATGACATTCCTCAATGTACACAGACATTCAATTTAACCTCAGTCCGGCAGTCACTCAGCATAAAACAAAAGACTCGTAAATTAACTAATTGAGTACTGATTTGGTCAGATATACACACATAAGACTAAGTGGTTAATTAAAATATCAATGATTGATTATGAAATTTAATAGAATAATCTACCTATAGATATAATGATGTATGTGCAATTAAATCTAGAGTTGGATAAAATAAATTCACGGACAATAAAATATGAAAATGAGTTATAATTTTAAATATTATTAATTTAATAAACAATAACAAATAATAAATCAAAATATACAAAATTATGTGATGGGAACATGGGATATTATGCTCGCAGGCATTATATAACTAATGAGATTAATGTTAGCTATCTCATTATAAATGTTTAATAAAGTGTAGTGTGGTATTGGAGTTTATGTCTATATTAATATGCCAAATTTCTAGCTCTTTTGTAGTCTGCTAGATCATATGGAACTTTATAGCCAAAGTTACATAACTAACTATAATAGTGCTCCTATGGCGTCTATCTATACAAAGTTAAATTGAGCATGTAATTAGGCACAGGGATATGCAGGTTAGCATGTTAACCTAGATTAGGATATACACTAATGCCAGATAAGCACTTAATATAAAAGGAGAGAAAACTGGTTTATAATAGGTTTACTTATATACTCTATGGCACATATCAAAATATTAATAAAGCTCAAAGGTGCGAATGGGTCATTATTCATGGGCTTCAGTCTCAGTGACTAGGTTTGCTCTAAAACTGCTCAACTTGCTATGAATAGGAACATTAGTAGTTCAGGGAGTCGGATAAGCATTAATTATGAATCATCTAGGTCCTTGTGCCCTAGTTCTAAAAGTGTGTGCTTTACCCGAACTAAAGTGGATGAGAGTGATCTCCACCAGCAACTCATCAATAATCATGCGGCAAAAAGATAATTGTACATTGCGTACTTTGTAAGGACACATCCGCAACTTATACATATATAACGCAAATACATAAAATTATATTATCGTGCCTTAAAATTAGATAGCGTCTATTTGCACATCTATACAATCCGGTTCTCAAATTTAACATTTCAAATATACTATTTAAGGACCAAATTAATTAGTAACTTAGTTCAATATTATCACCTGCATCTCAACATATATAAATCTAAGGAGGACAAAGCATATTTGAGGGATAATTACGAGTAAAACATTAAAATATGCTTTGAGAATATCTCTGTGGCTAGTTCCTATGATGTACAAGTTACATCCATAAATAGTTATAATTCATAACTAGAATTAAGCAAACTACAATCTTAACTAGATAATGACTGATTATCATAATATTAATACCCAAAAATTAATCAGTAAGATAATAATCTCGAAACAGCGAGTGAGAAAGAAAAATAATAATTCAATTATTTAATATTTATTATAGCGAAGATTTGAAATTATCTTCGCAGATCAATAAGCTAAAATTATATTTATAAATACTTGCAGTTTCAAGTCATTTGGCATATTAAATACATATAATATTAAAATGATAAAATCATAGAATAAATTGAATAGATTTAGAAATAGGCATAAAAAGACCGCAGGCAATTATACATTTAAAATAGATTATTAGAGTTTTACATCTTAAAAGAGAATTCTAGTTTTACATTTTAAAAGAGAATTCAAGTTTTATAATCAGACAAGATTTAGCATTTAATAGTCTTCTTTGCAGATTTTAGTAAAGATGTTTGTGAAAGGCAGATTTAATAAATAGCTAGCTTTTAAAAGAAAGAATCGAAAGTCACAGTCTATAAACAGAGCTCTGAGAGAAAATTTACCATTCAGTTGTTTTTCATTGCAGTTAGTTCTAAGCACTCAGGAGGACAATAAGTTGACACTTTTGGTGATGATTTAAAGTTAATAGAGATTTTCCATGGGCTGTTTTGCTGGTGTGTGGCATTAGGTTTTATCGGACCAAAGTCTTTTTCATTCATCGCGAGGAGAGAGTCGGTGAGCTATTGCCGTTCTACTCAACCATTTTGAAGATAAAATGGGCATAGGTTCCGCTTACAACTCACTTATTATATATATATATGATCCCTCCTTGGTGACAAAACTTTAAGTATTTATACTTTTCAAACTCTGGCCACCTATTAATTTTTACGAGCTTGTCCGTAACTGAAAAATCCATTTATTTATTTTAGCAAAACATATTTAATAGCTACTACTAGTAGAAAAACCCATTTATTTATTTTAGAAAAACATTTTTAATTATGACAACTAATTGAGATTTTGTTTTCCTGCATTATTTTGTTATTAACATTTTATATTTACCGAATCAAGTCCACGCTATTTTAGGACCAATGTGTGACCTACTTTGAAAATTGTTTACAAAAATCAAATGTTATTTTGACAAAGTTACTTTCATAATTAATAGAAAACTAATTTTATAACCATACATGCAGAATAACAGGAAATATACGTATGTGATTTCAATAATACAACAATAAAATTGGCTAAATAATTTAACTAAAATATTTCTTAAACTAGAAATATTTATAAAATGAACATACATATCCGTAATATATATCAATAACATAATAAAATTGGCTAAATAATTTAAACTAAAATATTTAGAAATATTTATAAAATGGATATATATATATCTGTAATATATATGTATACTATTAAACTACAGACATACCGCTCGCATATATATATATATATATATATATATACGTGATTCTGCATATATAATAATTCAAGGTTGTTTAAATGGGTACTCTGAGAGGGTTTAAACCTGGCATATGGATGGATGAGTGGGTAAAATAAGTGAAATGGGCAGATGGATGAAACTGACCGTTTCATTATCTAATACTAGATTAAAATGACTAAATATTTTATTGACCACAATTTTATGCTAATTTTAAAATTTTTTACTTTATTGCAAAGATCTCTAACAAATCAGCACCTAATTTTTTCACTTTTCTTTCATTAAGTATTTATAATCTTTTACCAACCCAGTACTGAAGAGCTCTGGTAAGCTGTATGCAAACTAACTGTGAGTAAATGTAGAATGAGTCCATCTACATTTTAGCTTTAATTGTATATAAGCATACCATTTACTGACATATTTAAACACAAAGTGTGATATATGTCAAGTGTTGGTGGCCAAGTGATTAGCACTGCTGCCTTTCAAGCAGTAGTCCGGAGTTTGCTTCCCGGACAATACTTTGACATATGAGAAAAAAGTGTGATTTATATATATTAATGTAATTTCAAGACAACTATAAGCTATCCTGAAATCACTATAACTATTCAGAGGGAAAGGCTGAGCCTTATATTTAATAACCTTTTAATATTAAATTAATCTTAAATTAATAGATGGAAATATACTGCTTTTCTAAAGGTTTGTGATGATGGTATTTTAGTTGTAATTATATAATTGGACTTTTTCCATCATCTAATATTATTACAGCGCAAGTATAGATAAAATACAGTGGAAGTACTAAAAACACCCAGCAAGCTATATATAATTATTAATAATTTTTCTTACTATAATGCCTAAGTGCATATATTTCTAAATTACCTTTTTTAAACACCCTATGTGTAAATATGTCAGTAAATGGTATAAGCAAAAATGTAACTGGGATTACTCTACATTTTATATCTAGTGACTATCTAGTGACAGCCAGTTTGCATATAACTTGCTGGGAGTTTTCAGTACTTTCACATTATTTCATTATGTATTATAAGTTTAAGTAATTAGTAGACACACAAGGATAGATCTACGTGCAAATCATTGGACTATTCTTGGCTATTAGGTTTTTTATTGAGAAGAATTGACCTTGTTTCTATTCATTTACAGCCGTATTTACTTTTTAATACTATGTAACTAATGCCTTAATGTTTGAACAATCTAAAGGTTTGAAAACAAGCTGAGAAAGACATATAATGCTTTATTTGATAGAAACCATCCTCGCAAAAGGAAATATTTTTACAGATAACAGATAACTGAATTCATTAAAACATATAATTGGTAAAGTCAATCCTAGTTAGCTCTACAAGCAAATTATCAGATTCAAAATTGTAGGATGTTTGTTTCTTATGTCATTAGCTAGGATGGGGGTCCTCAACCTTTTTGCACTTAAGAGCACATTCTATAATACCGGCCAAGTGGTGGGCACCATTTATTTTTTCAAGGTAAATTTAAAATTTATAGTTGGATATTGTTAATAATACACATAATGTACAAAAAAATATTTATTTCAAAAATAAAATTTTAACATATAATTAACGTTTATGTTTTTATGTAAATTACTAAATTATATATAATATTACAAGTCAATGTGATCTTTAAATTTATTTGTATCAGATAAATAATTTTTTATCGTGTTCGGATAGCGGCGGGCACACGTAAAATGGTCTGCGGGCGCCATGGTGCCCACAGGCATATGGTTGGGGATCCCTGATGCTTGGATATAACTAAAAAAATAATTGAAATGAGCAAACAGTTTAAACTTTGTGGCTAATTGTTCTAAAGTGTAAAATATAAAATGCGCTAACATGTACGAGCACACAAAGCTGAAGACAAATATACATATAATTACGTGGCTAAGCACTTTCGAGGGTCAGAGCCACGTAATTAACAATATATATAAAAAAAAATTCTTTATTCGTCTTCAGCTTTGTGTGGCTCGTGCGTGTTAGCGCATTTTATATTTTACACTTTAAAAAAGTAATTGTGAGTGTTAGGTGTTTGCGTGTGTGTGTGTGTGTACACACAAATCCAATACTCTTTATTAAATAATATTGTTTAGAAAATCATAAGATGTTTGAGCACTGGAGGTAACAGAGTCAGTCTGTAATCCATGAACCTTGAACACCAGAGTTTGCCATTCTATCAAGGAAATACTTTTTATTGATGAAAAGTAATATCTATTGATTACCTAAACTTACAATAGATGATTTTAGAATAAAGAAAATAATGTAAATTATTGCAGATGTTAAATGTGGTCTAAGAAAATCATATAATGTTTTGTTTAGGATAAATATGCAAATAGATATATGACTATATTTACTAAAAGTGGGTGCAATTGATGATGACGGACAATTCATTTGATATGTCTGAATCACAATTAGATCAGAGAATAAATGCTTTAGTCATACAATTCAGAAATATTTAAACAACCAACTTTGAAATGCATCAAAGCAATCAGATCATGATTGAACCAGGTGAGGCCACATTACTTATTCTCAGTGTTTAAATTATTAATTCTCAGAGATACTTAAATTTCCAAGTCAAATCATTGTCTACAACATATATAAATTCTAAGATAGAGACTAATCGATGTTGTTTGTTCAAAATTATTTATGCAAAGTAGATCAGAGACTAGGATTTAAATATCCCAATATTATAGGGCATCCAGGAGAAGATTAATCAATATTTTTAAAATATCAATATCATAAAGATCTATGTGATCTAAAATTTAAAATAATTTAAAATAATTATTAAAAAGAGCTAATTGCAATTAATGATGGTTTAATTATTTTAAAAGAAATTTAATTTTCAAATTAATTACCTGAAAATATTGATACAGATAGTAAAATAAAAATAAAAATCACTTCCTTTATCATGGTGAATATCTGAAAAAGAAAAAACATACAAATATAAAACTGGCATTTATTTTAATTATAATATATATCTATTGAAGTGATAATTTTGAACCTTTACTGTTTCACCTCAAGTTTGATTAATAACCATATTTGTGCTGGGTTTAAACCCAATTCAAATAATTAAATAAGAATACTGTCATGACTATGTGCTAGATTAAATATTATGGCAGATAAAATTTTGTATGCTATTAAAAATGTTTATATTATAATTTAAATTATATAAAGTCTATTTATAAATTTGCTTCATTATAAATTCGTATGTAGATGTATAATCCACTTTATGTAGTGATACATATAATGGATGGCATGATGAAATTTTGTTAAAAGTTTTAGCTCTTATAAATTAAAAGTAAAATAGTTATAAATAGATTTGCATTAAACTACCACACCTTTACAACAAAATGGTTATTCAAAAATTAAAGAAAAGTTTAAGATCAATTTTTACAATCTGGAATTTTAATATAACTTATAACACTAATGGGTTCTCAGGTGAAATAAGCTCTCAACAAGTAAGTGCTTGAGATAGATATGAATAAATAGGCCATATTTTGAGGTTGTAAAACACAAATTTTTTTGTAAAAGAGATTGCCACTTGAAATTTTGATATCTGGCTAAGGAAGTCAGAATTTTGCTGTTTTTCCATGGGAGAATGTGGCATCTGATGCATCTAACAAGCTGGAGCACCATGAGATGAAATTCTCCAGCAACAGCCTATTTCCAGAAGAAGACAACACTGTAAACTGCCCAAGAAAGATTACCACCAAATGAAGAACTGGTATATAAACCCAGAACCCACAGAGCTCTATATCAATTAATATTTAATTTTCAAAACTCTCAATTTTAAAAGCCAACTAAATGTAACTTAAAGAAACATTTGCATGTTCAAATTAATAGTAACTTTAAACTCTCTCTAAATTAATTATCTTTTAAATTATGTAACTTGCCTCCTATACTTGTAATTTTATTTTATATAAATCAAATTAATGTCTTACATAATTCTTATTATCTATCACTGCAATTGTGCTTATACTGTTCTATAATTATTTTAAATGTGTTTTTATATTTATTATATGCCAATGCTTCAAAACTGTGAACCTTAAATTCAGTAAATTTTGGAGAAGATATAATTTCAAAATATCTTTGTATAATTATTTTTCTCAATGCCTCCAATTATGCACACTGTTTTGAAGTCCTATATTTATAATAATAATGAACTGCCCTGCACTTCTTATTATTCATTATTATTTGCTATATAAATACATAAGATGGTTTGCTTCTAAATTTGATTTATGATTTTAATTAATGTTATACTAAGTAATAGACTAGCCTTAGGGACAGTTAGAAAGTATATTTATTTGTTAATCTATTTAGTAAACCCCTTCACATATACTTTTCCCTCCTTGACTAATTATTAAGATGTAGATTGAAACATGTTAACAAGATTAATAATATAATTATTCCTTTAAGTAGCTTATATATAAAGCTAGTTAAGAATTGGCTCCTATTAGCAAAACCGATAAAAACTATCATTTAAAGCACATTTAATCTTAAATATATATATATTATCTCACTTTTTGCATTGCGGATTTGATTTTATTAAATACAAAATAAATAACATTTTGCTGCATCATTTAAAAATGGGACTTTGGTTAAGCCATCCCATTCTCTTATGTTGGGTATGTGCATCCATAGATCCTGAAGTTTAATACTAAACCAGTGAGTAAAACACCCCACTCTTAAACTCTAAATGTTTGCATAATAAGCAGCAAGATGCTCAGTCCCAAGGTATCAGCATTGGTCGCAAGAACCTTTGAAAAGTAATCCATCTGCAAGGCAGCTTTATTATTAACATTTTGCCAGTGCTAGAGCATATGTTGGAGATCTAGAGCAGCCAATTCTACCTACTTATGAATTAATATTCAGCAATAGTCTGACACCACATATTGATTCTTAGGTTCAATCTACATTAGACTGAGCTTGTTTACGCACTCACATTAGATAGAATATATGTATTGTGTAACCATATAATGATTGATCTATTCAAGGCTAGTAGAGTTACTTATAAAATAGCAATCACACCTTTAAAGATAGGATTTGGCATTGTCATTATAGGCATAATCTAAGTGACCGCATATATACACACATGTTAATTGAATATGTAAGGATGAGAGTGATATGATAATTTTCTCATCTACTGTGACACCTGTGTGAGTTCACCACACCTATAAAATTATGTTTTTTTGTTTATATTTTGTTTCATTTGTCTTATTAATTAATAAATATATGTTTAAATTATTTTGGTTTCATATGTTTTCTCATTATCTAATTTCAATCCAATTCAGTCTTATTATATTATATATGAATGATATATGCATTAATGTTAAGTTATAAATTTGCCCTCATCATGCTATCAATATATTAGAACTCTTTAGTTAGTTTATATTGAGTCAGCCCCAGAGACTCTTGTTTCTCCCTCAGTTACACCAGCTGCAAAGAAATGGAGACTGAGTGTAACCTCAGATTTGTCATTTGTAAGGTGTTGAGTCACAGAGTACTAATAAAGAAGTTGAAGTTTGGTCAGATTTAGAATTTCACCATCCCACTCTGGTCAGCTTTGGTCTATTTACTAGGATTCTGTTGCATGAATGTACAAATCTGACTGCTAGAATATAATGTACCATTGTAACTTGAATTTAATCTTCATGGTGTTATCGACATAAAAATTTTGTTACCTTATTTCTTTTATTTTAATGCTAAATTATAATTTACCTCATTATTAAATGGTTGTTTTGATAACCCATTATAATGTAAAATGGTGAATGTATTTTTTTAAACAAGTGATGTATGAAAATTCTATTATTATTTTTTTATATTGCAGCAAAATTTTTAAAATTAATATTTTTATATTCTTAGGATGATGTAATAAAATTAGTAACATATATATATTATGTTAGAGATATATTAATACGGGCATCTAAATTATTATTATTATTATTATTATTATTATTATTATTGTTGTTGTTGTTGTTGTTGTTGTTATTGTTATTATTATCATTATTATTATTGTTATTATTATCATCATCAACATCATTATTATTATTATGGTTATTGCTGTTGTTGCTGTTGTAATTATTGTTATTGTTGTTGATAATAGTAATAATAATAATAAAGTACATATTAATGAATTCATTTGTTGATATTTTATTTACTGTATACATTTGAAAAATAATATGTACATATAAACAAACAAGATACTGAATTATGGTTAAAGTATGTGTATGCATGTAGATGTGTTAGATGTTTTGGGATAATTCAAAAACATTATATTTTATGTATTCAATATATTATTTTAAAATATTGATTATAATGTATAAAATAAATATATATAAAAGGAATATTCTATATTTTTATTTAAAATATGATTTGAAAGCATTGCTATTTTTAAAGCATATTTAATATTTATATTTATAAAGTTTTAGGAAAGTATTTTAATGACATGGAACACTCATTTATTTGTAAGAACTTTTATTGAATGGATATATGGACAAATTCAACACCTAATAAAAAAACCTATTTGGAATGAATGATATTAGAGAACATAATATAGAATATCATAGCAAGAATATCTAAGATAATGACATAAGCATGAAATCATTTGGAAAAAACTGTTAAGCCCCTGATCTTAGTTTGAACTTTAAAATGGTTATTATGGGCTAAAATACAGAAAATATATGTTCAACAGACTTCATGTTTTTTGAGAATCTAAATAATTACATAGGATATTGAAGCAATGGATCTGAAGCCCGATCCATGCTTCACAGCCTTCTATAAACTTAATTAGTATTGTAGACCTGAATTAAGTTTATAGTCCAATATCAGCAGGGTTTTGCATTAGAGTTAAAAATAATTATGCTTATTAAATGTGTATTACATTTAAATATTTTGTTTTAAATAAATTTCATTCTATTAATAAAAATTGCTTAACCTATTAGTCAAACATATATATACATCTAGCGTATATATATGAGTTAATGCAAAATTCTGCTGAAATAAAGTGCTTATTCTACTATAAAAAAATAATAATATATTGTTGTTAAAATTTTGTTAAAATATTTAGTTGATTTGATTTTGAGATAAGCCCGCCAACATTTTCTAAAAGAATGTATAGTTTTAATTAGTGAGCCATTCAAATCTAATTAAAGATGGCCTTCTCTTTCTTTCTTTTTAATTAATAGAATTCAAACTTTAAAGAAGGAAATTTAGAGTAAAAAAGTAAAAGTTATTTTTAGAAAATGTTGCTTTGAAACAAAGGAGCATGGGGAGGCTTATCAAGATCTCAGATCATAAAAACAATAGAAGGTAGCTGACAAAGAGGGTATAAATAGAAGTGAGAACAAAAGACTAGAGGATTATTCAGATTTTTCTTTTTGAAGGATTCAGATTATTCAGATTTTTCCTTTGGAAGGATTCATTATTCAGATTTTCCTTTTGAAGGATTCAGTTGATTCAGATTTTGCTTTTGAAGGATTCATTCAGAGTTTTCTTGCTGGTTATTCCAAGTTTTCTGGAGAGGGCATTCATATTTCTTTTTGGAGAACTCTCTCCGATTTGCTTCCCATTTAGCTTGTGCTCCAAAAAGTTATACAACTGTCATTTTCAAATCATGGAGAAGTTTGAACATGCTCCAGTTAAAAGCCATAGTATTTTGAAGGAAATGAATATGCTCGGCTAGGCAAATAAATGGCTTTGCCTATCGCCGCGGTTCCTGAATACCATCCAAAATGCCATAGTATCCACTCAATAGTCATCTGAACTCTGTGCCGTGTCTGGAGAACTTTTCGTGAAACCATGATACATATTTTCATTGTCCGGACAAATACCTATCGACGGTCGGATCAAGCCACGAACGCCGTAGGGAACATGACCAAGGAAAAAGGACGGTAATCGTATCTCCTCTATTGAACTATTTCTTATGCTACCTTTTGTTTATACTTTTTTAATTGCTTCATTGAATTATATGTATTTGTTATGTAACCATTTTTATTAGATGAGTCTTAATTATATATATTGTGTGATCATCTATCTATCTTTAACCTTTTTCCCTTCGCTATTCTTCCTTACTAACCTGTGTAAATATTTAATATTCCATTGTGGTTAAGTTTAATAGTTAATTTTTGTTCATTTAAAATCTCTTTCCAATTTTATTTATGTTTGTTAATTAAATATGAGTCAGTTTCTTTTGTGTGCCAACTTGATCTCTTTGATAACGCCTCTTTTGTCCGCCATTAGCTTATTACGTATATCTGATTTAGCTATATACGTTTTAAATAATTTTTAAACACTGTTTGTAGCACAAAGCAATTAGAAATGCTTTGCGAAAGATTCTTTTTTTTTTCGTACTTTATCGAGAAGATCGAGTTGACAATTTTTAATAAAATTGGGAAGAAAAGAGTTAGACCGCAAACCTATTAATCTGTTTTTATTGTCTAATTAGTTTGTTTCATTAATTTAGGGGAATAGCGGAGGCCATTAAATCATTATTCCTAT
Organism: Epiperipatus broadwayi; assembly: GCA_028023455.1. Classification (NCBI taxonomy): domain Eukaryota; kingdom Metazoa; phylum Onychophora; class Udeonychophora; order Euonychophora; family Peripatidae; genus Epiperipatus; species Epiperipatus broadwayi. Next base: position 3,899,624 of record JAQFVV010000110.1, read on the forward strand.
TTTAAAATCATTAATTAAAGATCTATTATTTAACTAACAAGCTTGACTTTTGCTAAATTTGTTATAAATGCTTTATTTTACTTCTCAATGATCCAGGCACGCAAACGCAAAACACATATTTCTTAGTACTTTTGCACATTTAACTATTTAGCTCTTTAGGTGTTTCCGTCCATGTTTCTTTCCGCTGATGCTAAGCTGTCACCGGTTGAAAAATAATTTATGCATGGCTCAGATGGTGTTGTTTGTTCGTGATCAGGCCTCGAGAATAGGCGAATGGGCAGAGGTCATAGTATTCTTGATTTAATATCTCGCGTATGGGTGGCCTCGAGGTACTTTCGCCTAGTATTCGAACTGGGTTAAACCAACATACATTATCTGACTGTCACAATACAGAATCATCTCATTATATGTGCTGCAACATAATTCATAGGAATATATGTATAAAAATTGACAAATACTGTTATTGTTACTTAAATAAATCAGTATTAATGCTGTAAAATTTTAAGTTTTTGGAATGCTAATAAGTTGGATTATATCTGGATTTAAATATAACATCTATCTATACACTATAGAAAATTATTGTGGGATATTTCAGCAGAATATCTAAAGGATTTTAACTATTGATGATTATTTTGTGTGTGTGTATTTATATAAAATGTATAAGTAAATTTCACTAGGCTGGCCATTTACTGGAATTTATTGATAAGCTGCTCCATTCTAAAACAGTAGATTGGCTTATTGACATCTTTGGGAAAATCCAATAACTGTTGGCATTCAGTCACTATAATTTAGTAGACTTCAGACATGCTTTCTTATTCACATACATATGGGCTATGAACACAAAATTTCTGGTCCTTGCTTCCATGTGAATTTAAACTCTACCATTATAATATTCGCAGCTGCTCTACTTTTTGCCTTCATTTATAACTTCATAATGATAATGTTGTATAACTGTTGTGTCTCCTGAATGATTCAAATCCACCTTTTTATAGTATATTGTGGAATTTGAAAAAAAAGTTATCTAAATTCTTTATATTGATCAAAAAAAAGTTAATGACACTTTTAATTCACCTTAATTAAAACCAAGTGATTATCTATAAGTATTTTTAATCCTTTGAAAAATACCAGATTATAGAATCAAACCACAAACTTCAATTTAAAAATATTCTTAATCTAATTGTAAAATAGAGAGGAATTTTATAATTACTACTACTATCGATTATAGCATAAAAACAAGCTTGTTTTTGATTTCAAAATTAGAATGAAATATTAATTAGACCTTTTTAAATGTTTAATTTATAATATTTTTTTTTAATTCAAAATTATTCTTTAGCTCTTAACTATTTATTCCAGTATAATATAGAAAATATCTACAAAAAATATTGTGTTTATTTCTACTTTTCCTTTCAACTTTATATATATATATGTACACACACTACTATGTTGTTGTATGCCATGAGACACATAATTATCTTAATATGTAGAAAAACAGATCTGGAGTGAGTCATTTTTAAGATAATAGTAAAAAAATAATGTATTTTTTTAAATTTTGTATTTAGACTAAAAATAAAAGAATATATTTGCAAATGAAATAATTTAGTGGTTTTGTTTTGTAAAGTACATAATAAAAGTATAGAAAATATATGCCATATTACTAGAGTATAGATGCAATCAGACAACATGTAAACAATGAATTTATTGGGAAATAAATGTAGATTAAGCGAATATAGAGAAAGTAGGGATTTTTGGCTTTTATGTTGGGATTAGATGCAAATGGTTGAATGTCATGATAAGACAAAAATGTCTGAAGGAGATAAATGTGAAAAAGATAAATAAATCCAATTATTTAGAAATAAATATGATTAGCAATAAATAATGCTTAGAAGAAAAAAAATGCATGATAAAAAAAATAACTGCTTTTTAGATAATAGGTATTGTAATGGTAGAAATCTGTGTTAATTTTTTTTTTGTATTCTGAATTAAGTTTAAAATCTAAACTTTATATATGTATTTCTTTTTCCTTTTTCGTTTCCTATGTAAATATTCTTGCTAGGGTATTAATATTTTGAAAGTTTTATTTTGCAAAATTAGATTATTATTTAGAGTTACAAATTCTTTGGATTTTTTTAATTTTAATGAAAAACTTTGATTACATTATTCTTTTGATACCTTTGATTTATTGCACTCATTATTATATAGATGTTCAAATTATGAAATGTAATTAATGTTGTAAGGGTCTTTTTTTGCTTTCACAACATATGTTATTGTGGAATGAATTATGGGTAAAATAGTTTTATTTAAAGTATAATGCTATAATATAAATAGAGATGTGTTTTTATTTTATGTAAATAAAATATCATTAGTATATGTGTATTTTTTTTTTCGATATCTAATTTAAATATTTTTTTTGTTATTATTGTTTGTTAAAGTTGGACTTTGAACTAAGAATACTGTTGGATTTAAAAGATGGAAGGAAATTTTTTGGATAGAGATGTGACATCAATATGAATAAAAAAAGCAACAACAACAATATTTTTTGGTATAGATATATAAAAGTAGTTGTCATAGAATAACTTTTTTTTTATTACATTTTCTGTTTCTGCTTATATTATTCCATTTCGTTTTTATTCTGCTATTTATTTACCAATATGATTTGATTACCTAAAGCAGTGGTATTCAATCTATGGGTTACGACCCCAAACAGGGTTGCAAAAAATTACCTCGGGGTTACAAGATGGATGAAAAAGTTGTAAATAAATTTAATTAATTACAAATACATCATTGACAAAAAAATTTTGAGAAAAAATATTAATTTTTAAAATGTGAAATTTCATTAAATTCTAGAAGATTACTCTATTTTAAAAACGACGACTTCAAAAAGATAGAGGTTCGGATATGTCTTGGTCAATGTCATGTAACATCAATTTTGGCAAATCACATGAATTGGCAAACAAATGATGACAGTACATATTCTATTTACATCATCATCATGGCACATTTGTGAGTTTAATTATTATTTTAGTATAAAATTTCTTTTTTAACTTAGTATTTGTGATAAATGGACTGCTTTTAAAGTTATAAATTTTATGAATCCTCATGGATAAGTGGCTAAAAACTGATAGGATAATTGAAAAAACAGATACTGAAGAAACAAATGACAAAAAAAGCACTTCGATTTCGGCTGTTTTAACTTCCAACACTGACAAAATAAGTTTGGAAGCTTCTGCTTCTATAGAGTTGAGACATAAAAAAGCAAACAGAGTTTGTAAGTTTGACAATGAGTTTATAATATATGATTTTGTATGCACTGAAGATGATAAACCAAGGGCTAGATGCCTTATGTGCCTGGCAGTACTGTCAAAGGAGTCACTGAAACCAAATAAACTGCAGAGGCACCTACACACCAAACACCCAGAATCCAAAGATAAAACCATTGAATTTTTTCAGAAAAAAATAGGGCATTTGACATGTAAGCAAAAGTTTATGCATAGTTTTACCGATATTAACAAAAAAGCATTGGAGGCTTCTTACTGAGTAAGCTATCATATAGCTAAATGTGGCAAACCATACACAATTGTTGAAGAGTTAATTGTTCCAGCAGCTCAAGATATAGGCATTATGTTTGGCAAGAAGGAAAAGCAACAGATATATCAAATGTCACTCTCTGATATAACAATTGGTCACAAAATAGTCGAAATGGCAGATAATGGGGAAAGCAAACTTATAATCAGAATTGAAAAAGTAAATTTTTAAGTCTTCAGTTGGATGAATCCACCATTTGCCAAAATGCTGCTCAACTGATTTGTTTTGCAAAATATGAATACAAAAATGAAGTTGAAGAAATCTTTCTTTTTTGCAAGGAACTTCAAAGTAATATGAGAGAAAAATGTATTTAAAGTGGTAAATTCTTACATCACAGAAAACAATATTTCTTGAGAAAATTATGTGGGAGTGATGGATCTCATGCCATGGTTGGAAAACACAGTGGACTTCTATCCTGAATCAAAGAAGTCTCACCTAATATAACATGGGTTCACTGTATGATTCATAGAGAAGCACTTATATAAAAAACATGTCATTGAACTTAAAGTTTGTCTTAGATACTGGAGTTAAAATAATAAATGTTATAAAGGTGCATCCTCTGAACTCAATAATTTTTTTGCATATATGCAAAGAAATGGGCAGTGAACATCAGCAGCTTTTTTTACATACAGAGGTGCTTTGGCTTTCGAGAGGTAGGATTCTAACGAGACTATGTGAAGCAGACTTTGGAGGCTGCTTCACTCCCTTGATGGCTTGTTTATTAGAACAGTGTTAAATTGACCTAATTATTTTTTTTTGGTTAACTTTAAAATTAGAGAGTTTGTAAGGCGGTTGGTCTGATTTGGGCCTCCTCCAAATTTTGTAACTTTGATGGAAGCTTTGCTACAATAATTTTGCGGGCATGGGTCTGCATTCCTCTTTTCTTCCTCGGGGGTGGTGGCGGTCACTAGGAGGCTGGTTCATTGGTGCAGGCTGTTGACAATTATTGCCGCTACCTGGAAAACCTGCTGGGAGGGTACCTGGTCAAAGTTTCAGCACCATTCCTGCTCTGGTCGGCTTCTATGCCCCCTTGATAGGTTGGTTTTGGGCAGTGCAGATCTGAGCTTGCTGTGTGTTAGTTTTTCTTAGTTGGCTTTCCAATTCTGGGCAGGTAGACTGAATGCGGTCCCTGCACATTTGGACTGTTAATTGGGAGACAGAGACATCTGGAATGGTCTTGACATGGCTCAGCTGCAGGTCAATAATTTATTATTTAATGGACTTGGACCTTGGACCTCGCTGCCTGTTGTGGTGGTTGGCGCAATGCTGGATTTGTCCACCTATTCAGCTGAAGCATTCGGGTCTTCGCTTCAGGGTACCAGGGGTGGGATCATTGGGTGATGGATAGTTTCTCAGTAGCTGGGCCATGTAGATCCATGTATAGATACTCATGTTCAGATACACATTAATATCAACGTTATAGCAACTCTTTTATGGACATAATTGTTATCAAGCATATTTACTTTATATAATCAATAATTGTTTTACCTATCAATTAATATTGTTCTGATAATTGATGGATTAATCTTAAAGCTGAGATGTGTTAAGTAAAATTTGTTAACCTCATTCACATTAAACCAGTGTTCATTTCATTCGGCATTATCAAAAATAATAAAGAATTTTTTTTTCCTTTTCAATATTACATATGGATATAAGCTTAGGAAAACTTCAAGTCATAACACTAAACGTCAAATTTGGATAGAAAAAAACCTTAACACCACCAATATCAATGAAATTAAGGACGGATTTTTTTAAAAATCAATTAAAACCTCATAGGATTTGTGTTCATGAAACGGAAAATATTAGAGACAAATATCGTTTCTTTTGTAAAAATATATATCTTCTTTTATTTTGTAAGATTGATTGTTTTACATATGTTTATGTTTTTAAAAAAAGTTATTATAATAATAATAATTTTGATTGACTGTTTTTATATATACGTGTGTGTTTTAGGATGAGAGCAAGGTAAAACGTCTGTAGATCCATGCACACTAAGATATTGTTTAATGATTTTGAATAGTCCCTTCAAAAACATAGTTTTCAAAAGTTATTTTGTAGAATGACCTTAGGCAAATTTTGCTTATAAGAACTTATTTGTATTATTGGCATGTTAACATAATTATATTTGCATGGTTGAATGTTTACTCTGGGCGATTTAGCTCGTGAGTAATTGTATTAATAATTCATTACTGTTATATAATTATAAAATTAATAAAGATAATTATAATTTTTTTCTTAAAAGTTCCAATGAAACTAATAAGTTAAAATAAATTGTTTATATATATAGAAAAACGTCTATAGATCCTTATTTTTATATAGTAAATTAATTTAATTCAGTTTGATACATTTATATTGATTTATTACAGATTTACTAAAATCAATAAAAGCTTTCTCCCGTTCTCAAAACGTATTATGTTGGTCTGTGTATAACTGCATTTTCCTTTGTGATACATAAAAACACATGAAATAGCATATTTAATATGAGTAGAATTAAAACGTTATCGTATAATTACATGTTTGTTGATAAGATGTAGTCTAATAAATTATATATAATACATTTTTTTTTGTAAATAAACTTATGTTAAATTTAAAATATTTGAAGCAGTTATTAATTTATAGAGTTTTGCACATCTGTATATATATAATCGCGAACATATTTCGGTTGTAAATCATTTTCCTTTATTCAGTTGAAATTCGTTCATGAGTAAAACAAGTGAAAAGGTAAGATGATGTATTCTTACATATTATTTTCATTATATCAATTTTATATAGCATTATTATATTATCATATACTATGCATTTATATTAGTTAAATATATCTATACATATTTAAAGGAAAATTCAGGATTTATTATGATTACTTTGATTATTATATAATAGGCGGATTAGAAATGGAAATTTAAATTTAAGATTAACTATAAAATATTTTAAATCCATTTGTTATAAGAGATAGAATGCTATTATTATTGTTGTTAAATATTATATGCTGTCTAATATATTTATTAGTGGTGGTGCATTATTATTTGTTAAATGTTGTCTTAATGATTTATTATTTATTTAATGGAAGACCAAATGTCTATAATTATCTATGTCATGATATATATTGAATGATAATCGAATAGTTTAAATTATAGTAATTTGTTTGTGTTAATCTGTGATATTTATTAGAACATTTATAATGGTCGATTAATAAAACCTATCATATTTCTTGAGAGTTTTGCATTATTTGCTTAGTTGTTGAATAGATATATAAATTTCTTATAAATAAGATTTCTTTTATTTAGATTATTTATTTTGCAAATGAATAGTTTAAAGGAAGGCTGAGCTAGATTAGTCTTTCATTTTGTTATCAAGGTAATAGAATTATTGTGGATGAATTGGATATTTTGATTTGGATTGGGAGATGTCTCTATTCTTAATTCAAATTAAATGTCATAGGTAAATAATATAAAAAAAAGTTATAAGCTTATGATAGAAAAAGGATAGTATTTAAACATTAGAAAAGAGAAATCTGTGCATATTTTAATCATTCTTTCCAAGCTCTAGGAAAGCATATTTATTTATTATTATTGATGATTGACATAAAAAGGACTTAAATTTTGTATGCATCATTAAATTGACTGATTTATAATCTTGTGGTAGAAGTTCACCCCGGCGGTCGCTTACAGTATATAGTAGTAAAAATTGCACTGAAGTTTCATTATTAGTTTTACATAAGATAAAAATTTAAAGTTGTAATTATAAATTTATTTAAAGCAGATTACCTGTAAGTAATATTTACTAAGGCAATAAACCTCAAGAATGTGCCTTGAAAATGCTTAAGCTTGTGGTTAAGACCTGTAGAGGTCCCTACCTTCGCATTTTCAAGCGCACATTCTTGAGGTTTATTGCCTTAGTAAATAAGAGAATAATACAGTATGCATTTGTAAAATGACATTAAATATTCTAGAGAAAAATTTTAAAAAAGACATTCATTGAATGTGTTAGTGAATAGCAAATAAAATAATTTGAAGATAATAGAATTTGAATGTTTATATGAAAGAAATAAATAAAAAATCAATTGAAAATATTTAGTATTCCAATCTACATAATGTACTTAATGTTTTGAATGCATCATATAAAAAGTTTTGTTTAGTAATAAATATTCAAAAAAATTCAAGGTTTTTATCAGCCAGAGATGAAAGAAATCTTCTGCAACTTGAAAAAGTAAAGGAATTTAACTTTATAAGTAGAAAAATGATTTTAGATGGTGAAGTACTATATAGATTTCAATGTGTTGTTGCTGCATTTAACAAATTAAAAGATAGGTTAATTTATCACAGTGAGATAACTACTATATCAACTTAATGTACCTAATTTAGTGTGGGAAAATGAGACTTGAACTCCCTATTAGTGCAACTAAAGCATTTAAAAATGGTTCAAAACTTTAAAAACACAATGGCAAGATCTAAGACCAAACACTTTCTGGATATAATAGGGGAGTCAACTATTATAAAATAACATCTTCATTGAAATGAATGTATAAAATGAATGAACAGTAGAAGATTTTTTAAAACATTCATGGAGAATTTAAGTATGATTTTCAAAATAGAGAACGATATTTAATCATAAGGATTATCTCAAAGATATTCTAAAGAAGTTCAATGTTGACTGTTTTAAACTGGAAGACTTGTTTGAGGACAGAATACAACGAACAATCTTGGTTAGACAAGATATTGAAGTGTTTGTTGCAGAAGAAGTTAAAATGAAGCATCTTTAAATATCAAATAAATTGAATAATGGATGAACTACTCTATATGTGGATATATTTATCATCATCATAATTTTGTTTATCTATCTATTTTTTTTTCTTGGAGATATAAATGGCCATACTCATTACTAGTAATGATGAAGATAGATAATAATAAAAATAATTTTAATTCAATTTTTAAAAAAATACAAAAAGTAAAAAAAAAAATGGACAAAATATTTATTTTATCTGTACAAAATTAAGACAAAAGAACATCGGCATTGATAAAAGACTGAGATGTTAGATAGATGGATAGAAAATACCAAAAAAATATGTATTTGAAAATGTATAGAAATAAGCAAATTATTAAAATCATTTTAATACAAAAGTAAGAAATATGGTCTACTCTTTAATGCTCAGGCAGGGGCACTGAGGGCATGCATTTATAAATGGAATAAATTCGAGAATTGTTTCGTGAAATATATGAATTAATTGTTTACTAGTAGAAATCTGAACTCGAATTGAAAATAATATAAATAATGAATTTATGGAAAAGCAAATATAAATTATACATTATATAAATATGCAAGAAGTGTCTTTTTATAAATATTTTTAGATTGGAATTAGATAACTGTGAAAATGATTTTAGAACTAAAGTTATTGAATGGGCAAAACTAATGTTATGAAAATGGGATATAATATATATAAAAATATTTTATTAAATTATTTTATTTAATTTAATGAAAAATGCAATGAAAGAAAATAATAAATTTATTTAAAGTTTCATATAACAACCAAAACTGTGAATCAAGGAAATGTTTTTTACTTTTTAATCAATTTTTAATCAAAGTACGTAAAAGCAGTTTTTGTATATATTATTTTGTAGTTTTTAGTATTTGGATATTTTGCAACAATGTTACCATATTTCCAATATTTGAAATAAAATTCACATTAAAAATTGCTAATGAGATTTTGTATTTATAAAGGCAGTGTTAAAAAATTGTTTTTTAGGTAAACAATCGAAAATTTAAGATTTGATTCTTTTTTCCCCTTGTTTTAATTAACTGTAAATGTTTTTTAATGTGTCAGTATCAACAAACCATATTCATAGTGTCCTCTTTTGTACATCACTCAAAACTTATTGAACTGATTTCAACATGGTTTTAAATGTGTCCTGCCAACACTGTTAGGCTAGAGATATTACCCTGAAATATTGCACTGCCATCAGTACCTAACATATACAAAATTTGAAGAAAATTTAATCAGTAAAAAATTAAAATGTGGTTTCAAGATTTGACCAAATAAACGGAAGTCTCAATTAAATAAAAGTGTTAAAAAAGTTTGAAATTTTAAAGGCTATTGAGAACATAAAATAATAAAAAGATGTTATGGTTATCAAGTTTCTTTAAATTTACCAGCTTAGATATTCCTAATTTTAATATTAAAAAAGGAAATATTTCTTTTTGTCATGAATATTTTCATGAGATATCAGTGTATACATATATACACATATACTAGTGTATTTTCCTACAAGTTGGCCCATAGATAACCATCTGATATTGATCAATAAATGGGGATCTAGATTTTTTTTTACATAAAGAATAAATAAATTCTTCAAAAATCACTTGGCAATAGTTTTCCTTTATTGTTCTTATATTAGTTTCTGGAGTTTTTCTTGTTGGAACTATTTTAAAATCATTTATATATATATAAATTATAAGGTCTTAAAAGATTAAATTTAAATCCATAGTTTTCAAACAAATAAATTGTCATCAATGTGTTTTAACACCTGTATTGACACCTTAACAATTATGAATCTTACATTCTAGTAGGACAGGTATCCATTATCAATTGATACCAATCTGAGATGAGCAATGTATTTTAATTTAATCCAATTTCTTCTATCATTTACTTTAAAAAAAGCTGCTTTTCTCACCTATTCATCATGTATGTTGTCATAGCAATGTCACATAATTTGAATTATAAAAATTGATATAAAATTAATTTATGCAAGTAGCATCTACATATAATTATTTTTCTACAATCAGCAAAAAAGCAGGTTTTTTAACTCTTAAAAAACCTTTAGTAGGAAACCTGATGAAACAATCACTTCATTATCAATGAAAGTTATCACTTTTTTCCAACTAGCTTTGTATAAATATTGTATGTTTAGATTTACTGATTTCAGAAAGTCTCCTGGCAATGAACATATTGGTCAAGTAATAAAAAATGAGTGATCATTGTTGGAAATAGTTTGCTAACACTGTTCTGTTTTCCACATAATTTCTAACAAATCATTATATATATGTGTGTATTTGAACACAGACTTTCAAGCTCTTCTTAACTATTCATGCTATCTCATACAACTGATACACATGACTATAATGTGAAAAAAATAAAAGATCTCCAATATACATATTTCATGCTGAACCAGAATTTATCTTCAAACTTTATGGACAGGCTTCAATCTATTCAACTCTCCAACTCTTCAGCCATCCATGCCATTAAAAATCTGATGACAAAATCCCCAAATCCCTTGTTGATGCCAATATTATTGTCATGCCCAAGTTGACTTTAAGTCACTCTGACCATTCATATATAGAACCTTTTTTTATGTAAATACACAAAATAGGGATGGGCAGGATATGCACTGAATCTGTACTATTTGAAATAAAAGCATAATTCATATACTTGGAGTTTAAATATAATTATAGGGGATTTGAACACAGACTTTCAAGCTCCCTTCAACTATCCATTCTATCATATAACTGACACACATGACCACACATGTGAAAAAGGTAAATGATCTCCAATATACATATAACTCCAAGTATATGAATTATGCTTGTATTTCAAATATTACAGATTCAGCCTATATCTTGCTCATCCCTGTACTGTGTGCTTAAATGAACATGATCATATACATGAAGGGTCAGAGTGACTTAAAGTCAACATGGGAATGACAATAATATATGCATGAACAAGGAATTTGAGCATTTTATCATCAGATTTTCAATGGTATGGATGGTTAGAAGAGTTGGAAGGTGAAGTAGATTGAAGCCTCTCCATTAAAGTTAGAAGATTTGCTCTCTTAATATAAACCAAGCATTTATTATATATATATATGTGTGTGTGTAAGAGATGATGATCTGGACCAACTGATGAGTGCTGGTTTAGCATGAAATATGTATATTGGAGATCATTTATCTTTTTTACATGTGTGGTCATGTGCATCAGTTGTATGAGATGGAATGGAGAGCTGAGGGGAGTTTGAAAGTCTGTGTTCAAATTCTCAAAAATTATATTTAAATTCCAAGTATATGAATTATGCTTGTGTGTGTGTGTGTGTAAATTTTGTAATACAGGGATAATGCATCCATTTGTCATGCCTTATAATCAGAGGTTCAAACCCGGTCTAACTGAAATTTTTTCAAGAGTTTTAGAATTTTACTTTCAATAAGCTGGCCCACAACCAACTAAGGTAATCATTCAATATTTGTCAGTAAAAGCATATTTAGATGGGTTAACTAGAGGCTAAAACAAGAATGGAAACTACTCAGATCATTGGCAAAGCTTATGTGTCTATCTTTTTATTCATTGTTCTTTTGTAAAAGGCTGTTGAAAAGACTTTTTGCCTTGCAATGAGATATTTATTAAAAAGATTGTTTTAGCTTATATATATATTGTGCCCTTTTCTATAGGTCAATGATAGTTATAAATGGTCAATTACTAAAAAATTTTAAAATTAATATTATATAGTATTTAAAATGATAGATTATATTAAGCAGTAAAAAATTAATATGATATATTTAATAATAAATATTGTGATGGTGAGAATTGTATCTAATTCTATATTTTTCTAAATTGTTTTTCAAAATTTTATATAATTATTTTATATAATATAAGTAGTAAATTTATTAAGACAGATAAAATTAGACTAAACACTGGAAATGACTACGTGACTGTCTGGAATATTCTATGTATAAGCACCGGTTTAAATTAATACTAATAATTAAAATATTTAAATAGTATATTATAGAAGTGGATGGAATTGTCACACATCATAATAAAAATAAGTAGTATACACCTTTATTAATTATTGTTTCAAAATTGTTTTAAAGGTAGTTAAATTGTAATAGATAATAATTGATTTAAAAATAATAATGAGTTAACATTTAAGTCTATTACGTCATGATTTTAAAACTTTAGAAATTGTTTATAAATCCAAGTAGGGATTGACCAATAAAAAAAAATAAAGATCTTGGCAGACAACCAAAATCGCGCCAACTAATTGTATAAACAGGGGAGAACAAAAATGTGTTGACTCCAGAGCAGAGGTAAAATTTTAAGCTCTCTAATTTTTTTTCTTCAATTTATTAGTCAATTTTATTATAATTTTAATAATATCTTTGAAAGAAACCAACTGACAATTTAAAAAATCATCCGAAGAGAATCTTAGAATAAAATGTTTTTAAAAAAAAATTTTTCATAGTAATGTTTCACTAACTTTACAGTAACCTGCCAGTGGATTCTATCGAAATATAATCGGAGTTTTCAATAGAAAATGGATAGATTCTTAAAACCAAGTTGTAAATTTTATAATGTTCCAAATATGTTAATATTATTCGTTGATATAGTTTATATAGCGTATCATTATGAAAGCTGTTTTCGTGCGTATAAAATCAATGAAAGGACATTGTGCGTAAAGTTAATGAAGATAATGGAAAATAAAAATAAGTATTATTCGTATAAGAATAAATGGACAAAAGGAATTTTAATATTGAAATAGTTTGAATTGCTTTCTTTAAGATGACTTGAGAAAATACTCTAGAAAATAGTTAAAGATCGAAAGTAGTGTATATAAAATAATAATGAATGAAAGTGAAGTTTACCAAGGAAAACACTTGCCTAAAGAAAAAAAAAATTTTACAGAAGAGAAATATAAAATATTGGATCCATGGAAAACGCAATTGGTACCGTAATTATTAAATAATTGTAGTTTAACTAGAAATAAAGATGCATCAACGCGCTGAGGTAATATTCACCAGAACATTAAAAAGCTTCGTGGGATAACTAAATAAAATGTTTTCTAATAATTTTGGATTAAACACTAAAACTAAAGATCGTCTAAACAGTTTATTAAATGAACTAATTTATTTAAAACTTTAATAAGCATAAAGGAGAACATTCGGACAAAAGAAGAAATAATAAATATTATGGGACTAACCAAGATTTACCGTCAGAAAAATATGTGATTATGGTTTGAATTATTTTCTTTACTAATCTAAGTTAAACATTAAGTTTTAGATAGCGATAGGGAAAACAAAATACATTAATTTGTGATATAACATTATATGAAATAATATGTTTTGATTTTGAATTTTAAAATAAAATTGTATGTATGTGGAAATTTGTATATTTGCGATGCTCGAAGAGAAAGAAACCTACTACGAACTCTGATAGGAAGATAAAGATTGTTTTTGGTAACATTTATAATTATTAATGATATATAATGTATGTTTTATTTATTTAGATCAGCTGAGAATCGAATAAATGTAGCGCAAAAAGTTTTATTGTTATTATTGTGGTAAAACGCATTTTTGAAAACAACACTCTAAAACACTTTGAGATGTGATTAGATTTTTAAAAATATGCATACGATAATCATTTTATGTATTATTAATATAGTTCAATATAACCGATGGTTATGTGATATTTTCTGTTAATTTTCCGATTGGGATATTTAAATGTTATTTTAACAAAACGTAGATGTTGAACCTACAGTGTAATAAAGCAAGACAAATTGTTCTTATGGAATAGGGAAATGTTTTTATATTAGCGAATTTTGTTTATTGTTTTAAAAAGTAGTTAGTACTTTATCGATGTTGGATACAGTAAAAATCTCGAGAGATAGTTTGGGTAGTGACTTGGTAGTACGTGGTGATTCGGAAACCAAGAGGATGTATTAAAAACTAGGATGCTACAGGGAGTGAAATAATAGGTAGTTTTAGATGTTAATCAGCGTAGTTAACAAAGCCCTACGACTGGTACACATGTTGTCTTGGACAGTGGTATTTTATATATTTCTTGTGAGTCGTACTAGATGTTTGGTAAAGCTGAGTAAATAGCTGCCACATCATGCTTATCGCCAAGGTTATTAGACAATGAATGTCGGACCTATTCACACTGTTCCATACATTTTTGAAGTATATTGCGGATAAGTTATCTATCTATTTCCCGATATCCTATACATCTTTCGCTATCTTTATCTGTATTTCTTGCAACTACATCATTATATGATAAGTCTATTAAAAGGGAAACAATAGATATTTTAGAATGTATGTCAGGCTATTATTTGGAATAAGAATAGTTAAGTGTTAACGAAGAGTAGATTATGATTATTGAAAGAAAGATGCAGATATCCTAAGAAGGGAAGGAGTTAGAGAATTATTTTAATTCCTTTTAAGAAATGAACTATAATTTTATAAAAGTATATCCAAATAGAAATATACAAAAAATATTACATATAATTTCACGTTTTCTTATTGTTAATTATATTTTAAAAAATATAAGTATTGCATATTTAAAAAAATACAATAACATTCGATAATTATAGTATATGTGAAACTGTAACAGGTGATAATTAAACCCGTGTTATAGTATTATACATGAGTATGGCTTATGGAATAAACGTATTATAGTTTACGAGCATTGGAGAACAAACGTTAAAAGTAATAATAATATTTGAATAATATGCGGAGTGACTTATATAAAGTTACAAGAAAATGTAATTTTCTTTTAAAAACCATATTGATTGTAAAATTATGATGTTATAAATGATGTTTATCCACATAGATAATTTATAATACAGTAACTTTAATATTAAAAGGTAAAGAATGGTGTTACCCATAAAATAGTTAAAATAAGTGATATGATAAACCTAATGAGAAATAAATAACTTTTAAAAGGCATAATAAGTTTAATTAACGATAAAAGAAATATAAATGTGTATAATTCAGCTATTGTAGTGTAAAGAAAATGAGGATATCCCTTGTAAATAGATATAGATGGATTTGTTTGTTTTATTTATTTTTATTGATGTTAATAAAATTTTAAAATTTGTTTATTAAAACTTGTGTCTGAGTTTTGTTTTCTCTACATCATTGCATGAATTCACAGTGTATGTTCACAACCATTAAACTAAGTATATAATTGTTTGCACAAAAGATAAATAGAGAAGTATGTTTAATCTTAATTATTTATTGATGTTCTTGTAATTAAATAATTATAAAATTGCATTGCGTTACTGGTCATCAATCCATTATCATAAGATTTTGCTAAATTATATGCTATTAATTGCCACTTGCTTTATTTATCAGATTATCTAAACACTGCCACTTATTAATTTATTTTATTACTTAAAGATAAAAAAGGGGATATTAGATTATTAACTAATTTATTACGGTTATAAATTTGCGATGAAAGAAAAGCTGTACTAGTTGGATTAAGCAATGAAGATTGTGATTATTATTGTTTTATTATTAATCTAATTTCAGAGTAGTAGATTATGACATAAAATCCCTTATCATATTTTACTACCATATGTTTATTAACATATGAATAAATTTAAGAACCTGAGATTATTTCATTTGAGCTAGATGATTACTATTATTATTATTATTAGAGATAAAAGATTAATACTTTAATTGTTAAATGAGTCTTAGTGATTAGAAGTTGCTGAAGTCATAAGAATACTATGTAGTTATTATTTGTAATAGTAGTATAAGGGGGGATAGTGTTCTTATGCCATTGAGGTGGTATCCTGTGGGATATTGTCTCAATGTAATCTACCTTGTCACCCGTATTTCCACTTCTAGTCTCATGAATTCCTGAATATTTATTTGAGTTAGTTTAAAACAGAACCTAAATTAATTTTAAGAAACTTGATCTAGTAAAGCATTTAATTGAATATTTCATTAATTATTAGAGCTAGAACCCGGTTAGGTGATTTTCACTATATTATATTTATTTTGGGGGAAGTGGAGATGCGGGAACGGGGCGGTTAGATTATGGCCCTCAACGTGATTGGCCTGATGTGTAGTGGAGCTACACACGATTACAAGGGCAGAATATATATATAATGTTCTACACAATTATTTAAATAGTAATAGTAACCATCAAACATCACATGATTACTATTCTTTATGCTTATACAAGCGGTTTACACAC
Organism: Epiperipatus broadwayi; assembly: GCA_028023455.1. Taxonomy (NCBI): domain Eukaryota; kingdom Metazoa; phylum Onychophora; class Udeonychophora; order Euonychophora; family Peripatidae; genus Epiperipatus; species Epiperipatus broadwayi. The sequence continues at coordinate 3,916,164 of JAQFVV010000110.1, forward strand.
AGGAAAAACTCTCCATGTAGTAGTACCACTCAGTACAAGCCAGAGTAATCAATGAATGCAGGAAGATTTGTGCAGAAAATCTCTATCTAGTGCATACTCATCCAATATCCCCAGACTAGTTTTTAGCTTGTGGCTTTCATCAGTGGAGGGTTGCATTAGATCCTAATATTAGATGCAGTGCTCTCAGATCCAAGTTTCCTCACTGATAAAAGCCACAAGCTAGAAACTAGTCTTGAGATATTGCACGAGGAGGCATTAGATAGGGATTTTATGCACAAACCTTCCTGCATCCATTGATTACTCTGGCTTGCACAGAGTGGCAGTAGTGTATGGAAAGTTTTTGCCTATATGTTGTTGTTATAGTAAATTACATGCAGTCCCATTTGGCATTTGACAATACATATAATTATCAATGTATTAACAAACTCCATTTCTCTCTCTTTTCATTTTTCATATAAATAAAGATACAATAAAAGACAAATGATATATATTAAGAAAGTAGTACACTTTCTTATTAAGTTCTCTTTGGTTATAAAAAATATTGTCTTGAATGACCAACATGTCATCACCATTAATATAACATTTTATTTACATATAAATTATTTTAATATTTTCATTGTGATGAACTTTTTTGTATGATGATAGTTTTTTGTATGATGATAGTTTTTCCACTTCTCTGTTAATGACTTGGTTATTGAATCCAGACTGAGTAAATATGAATTGTTTTTAATAGGATTCTTGAACTTAATTAGCCATAATCCAAACTCAGTTTAAAAAATAATCAAATGGTGTATTGCTCAAGAATTTATAAGAAGTCCTATCATCAGAAGTGTCAGGATAGCTGCTACCCATGCACCTTGAATTCCAGATTTTTCTACTCTACCACTGCATCAAACCATGACAGTGCAAAAACAATCAAATGGTTTATTGCTTGGGAGTTTAGAAGGTTGAGAACTATAAGTTCTAGAATGGAGCTGTGATTTATGGACCTTGAACTACAGAATTTTACTACTCTATCACTGTGTTAAATCATGCAACTCAGATAATTATTTAATATTGTTTGATAAATATGTATCTAAACTATTCATAGTTAGAGGGGAAAACAAATATGAAAAAACAACCAACCTGCACTAATCACCATTAAAATATCTGGTGATTACTACCTTTTCCATTGTTTTTCTACAAGAATTGTTGAAGACACTTTTGCTCTGCAATGGATAATTTAGATACTGTTTCAGTAGCACTTCATATATATTGTATACATTTGCACACATCTACAAGAGAATAAAGATTGTTTTCAATCATTACTTCTTCTTTTTTTCCTCATGTGCCATAGCATCAGCCGGGAAGGAACCCGCTAACCCGGGACAACTGCTTGGAAAGCAGCTGTCGCTGACCTCCCGACCGAATTTGCATTTTATTAAAAAACATATTCACCTTATTACAATATATATAAACTTATTCTAGAAGCAACTAAATCGGAATATTACTACTAACTCGCAAGTTAGATTCCAAAGAATAATTTTTAATAAAGTTGCTCCATGAATATATTTATATTTTCAGAATTGTTTAATAGCAGTAATTTACTTAGGGGTGTGTTAAAATTATTAGACATATACACAAATATGTTTGTTGTATGTGTGTTCTCGTTCGCGCGTGGTAGATTGATTTCTGGAATGACTTTTTCACGAAAGTCGTAGGATGTTCATTCCATTGAAATCGTTTTATTTTGAAATTATATAAAATATATATATTTTCCATATGTCATAGCATCGGCCGGGACGCGAACCCACAACCGTCTGCAACTAAATACTTGTTTGCATGGCAGCTGCGATACCTCTCGGCTAACAACGCAAGACAAGTATATAAAATATTGCTTTTTAATAAGTAGCAAAAGTGTACTGTCAGATTACCATTGATAATGATCAAGTATTTAAAAATGATTCTTATAAAAAGATTCCTCGGGCTCATAAAATATATTAGAAAATCAGACTTTATGATCAAAATTACTTAGCATATAAACATTTTTAAAAAAGATATAAATATTGTATGTATGTATATATATGCACAATATTCATCCAGCTTTATTTATTAGAGTATATGTGCACTTATACATAAATAATACGTGCAATAAATGCAAAGCGGTGACCGAAGTTTCAACTATATGCTATAAATTCACAGTTTTGAATGCCACGTATAAGTCTCAGCTTTTTATAAAAAGGAATTTGAATACTCATATATCCATATAAATAGATCAAGTTCGATTAGATAAAATATATTTTCATTAAAGTTGAAAATAAATTTTGATTTTAAAAATTGAGTTAGATTTTTTTTGAATAAATCAAATTAGTTTTAAGACCGAAGTTTATTTAAATATATGCGTAGTTCTTTCTTATATCATTTTTCGATTTCTGTTTATTAAAAAATAGTTATTAATGAAATGCTTATTAAAATTAGTTAGCTCTAAGAGTTGAAATGCTAGAATATATAGCATTAGGTGGAAATGACGATAAGGTGCGAATTATCTCCAATCGGTCTTCTCTTCGAACAGAAATGTAACATAAATATTTGGATATTAAAACATTTTAGTTAAAAATATCATTAATCTATAATCGTAGTTTATTTATTCTTTTCAAACGGTTACTTACTTGTTTTAAAGAGCTGTTCTTCCGTATAAATTTGAATAGTTTTTAAAAGGTATAAATATACAATTGTTGATTTTCATCCGGTCACGGGGGAAAAAATATTAAATCTCACGAACTGTAAGAAAAATAAATAAATAAATCAAATGTTTTTCCCAAGTTTCAACATCTTGGGTTATATTTTTTTTGTAAAAATATATTTATTCTTCGTTAGATCGCTAATTGATAAGTGTTAAATTTAATTAATGATTAAATTTACGATTTCGCGATAAGAAAATTGCGTATGATAATTGTCAAGAAATATTTGTACTTAACAAATATTTCTTGATACAATGGAAATTAAAAATACTAAATAAAAATACTAATAGGAAACACAAGACTTATAATGTTCAAGAATGAATCCTGGATTTCTGGAGGCAAACCTACGTATATAAATAGTTTTGAGCAACAAAGCGCATTGTTCTATTTCCAGAGAGATTTAAGTGTACGGTTGCTGAGAGATTTAACTGACGGTAGCTTAAGTGAGTGTGCAACGCTCTAGAGTGAAAATGTGGGTGCAAGCAGCAGCTGAATAGGCCAAAGAGTTTTAGAGACCAAGGCTAGAGGAAACAATCTACAAATCAGCCAATTGTGAAGTGTTCTACTTCCAGTGAGTTGCAAAGTGGACGATGGAAGTGAGACGGAAGTGCGTGTAGCTGAAAGAAGCTTAAAGTGACAATGCAGTGCTCCATTGTGAAGTCAATGTGTTCGCGAGCAGCAGCTGAACCGAGCCAAAAAAGTTTAAGAAACCGAGACCAGTGGAAACCGTCTAGCAAGCAGCCAGTTTTGAAATGTGTCGGGGGAATTGAACTTAAAGTGAACTATATATATATTGTGTTGTGCATGTAACAATAACTTTTTGCTATTATTATTATTATTTATTGTTTTGCTTGTTGGTATTCAGAGTGCTTGCATTTCGAATATACAACAGGTTATAATAGTTGTCTTTAAAAAAGAATATAAACTATATATGTATATAGAAAGATTGGTATGGATTCAGTCGACGGCTGCTTGTTTTAATAGGCAACAAACGAGTAAGAGATAATACCTGAACACCGTATGAATAATTTGTAGAGACATGCTTTCTCTTTTAACATCAAGTTTGGCGGCTATAATTAGAAGATAGGAGAAACAATGCGTTTAAAGATTTAAGAGAGAGCTACATAAGTGTTATTGAGAGAGAGAAAAAGAATTCTAAACCATAATGGCTAAAAGTTAAAGGAATCAAGAAGATAAAAAAATATTTTTAAAAAATAGAAAGGATTGAAGAGATGTGGGGAAAGAAAAGGAGGGGGAAAAAAAGAAATAGATAGTAGTGTTGAAAATTGTGTTTAAAGGTCGATAAAGTTTAGAGAATTGTCTTGCATTGGTGGTCGAGAGGTCAGCGCGACTGCCTTGCATTTGCAGGCAGTTGCCCGGGTTGCGGGTTCGCGTCCTGGCCGATGCTATGACACTTAAAAAAAAAAGTTTAGAGAATTGATGTAAAAAAAATAGGATTTGAGAAATAATGTGGAAGTCAAGAAGCAAGAAATATATTGATAATATTAACAAATGTTAAAAAAGAATTTAAAAAGTGATGGGAAAGAAGTGGAGAAGAAAAAGAAGTAGGTTAAGAAATGTGAAAATTGAAGACTAGAAAGACTTGAAGAAACGATCTAAAAAATAATTAAAAGAGTTTATACAGCATCAATATCAAACAAATGGCAGACTTCTTTTGCTTACTTATAATGTGCATTAAATAATTGATACCCCCCCCCACCTTTACTTCTAAATCAATTCATATAAGTAACAAATAATGAATGGACACCAGATGAGGTGAAAACATTAATGCTGATATATTGATTTCTGATTAACAGTTTATCTTTGTATTAAATAATAGCAAATCAACAATTGCCAGCTTAAATAATATCAGAGTATTTCCCCATTCTAATACCATCTAGTGTAAACTTGAGTAATCACTGAATACCAGTTATATATAAAATTCATATTTTTATTATTTAAATAGTCATCCTCAGATTGATTCTGGCTTTTGCTTTTATCAATGCGGTCTGGGATTCAATTTTGGAAAGAACAAAGACAAGAATCCAACAATCATCTTTATTTTACCTATCAATTAGCTTGATTTGAATTTCATGATGATTTGAATTTTAGCTTATATATGTGTAATATTATTGAGATGACATTCTCAAAAAATCTGTTTCCTACTTTACTGAATAAAATGATCAAATGATTTTAATTAAATTAGAAAAAAATGTTTGTATTACTATAAAAATAAAATTATTAGTATTATTTTTAGCATAAAAAATGAGATCAATGCAAATTTACATTTTTTTTTTCTCATATGTCATAGCATCGACCGGGACCCGAACCAACAACTGTCTGCAACCAACTACTTGCTTGCAAGGCGGATGCGATGACCTCTCGGCTAACAACGCCTGACAGCAAATTTACATTTGTCTTTATCAATCTACATTAAGTTTCAATACTCGGTGGTGATGTAGAGAATAAAGCAGTGGAGAAATTAATCCATAAGTTTTTGAATTTATTAAGTAGTCTTTTAGCATACAAAACAATATAATTGATAATGTCTATAATGTAATTGAAAATTAGTAGTAATCTTGTATAAGAAAAGTATTTCTAATATATTTCACTAATGCATGGATAGATCTTGATTACATTTTATACCTGCCTTCAAAGTTTCTATCAAAAATTGTTTGATGTGACTGGAAAACTTCTCAGCTTTTTCCTCTGTAAATTTTTCATGCTGTAGCTTTCATTGTATCAGACCTCACTATACAAAAATAAAAGTCTAAAAGATACACAAGAGTAATAAAGAATAGCATTGAATATATTTAAAAAGACAAATTAAAATTTGTTTTATTTATATTGAAAAAATCTTTGATAGAATTACAGAATTTATAAAAAGGATGTATTGAAAGGAGGGTGACTATCAAAAAATTGACTCATTGTTTTGAGGATATTATGATGGAAAAGAGTGATTATCAAAAAATTTGCTCATGAATTTGATATTATGGAAGATCTTAATAACATATTAAATAAGTTGTTAAATGTGAGAAAAATCAGAGTGAAAATATTTGTATAGTTTCACTGCTCAAGAGTTCAAAAGAAGTTTAAGCATTCAAAATGCCAAAACTGGAATCAATCCAAAGATCTTACACTCCAGAGTATGACACCCAACACTGCAGTAAACCAAGCCAAAATTATGAGTGGTTTGATAAAAGATTTAGCTGGAATATTTAAAACAGCACTTTTGAATACACCAGAAGTTGATATTAGTTGAACAAAATAGAAATAAATATAGAAAAAGTAAACAGAAAATTGTGCTTATTAACCCTCTCTTGATAAATTTCATGCTGTCTTGGGGAGGCATCATTAACCAATATCTAATTACAAAGTTAGTCAAGATGGCATTGGAATAATCAGTGTTGAAATGCTTGAGCTTTATTAATTTGTTTCAATAAAATAATGAATCTACATTTTTGTTGTGTTTTTATTACTAGATGTCATGAGTTATCAATAGAAAAGAAAGCTTTATAGTGCACAGAACATCTGCAAAAATCAATTTGCACAAAATGGTGATGCTTAGTCAGATTATGTTTATAAAGTAGTAAAGATTTTAAGAATTTTTTTTTTAAAAAATGTTTTAATAATAAATACAATATATATTTTTTATACTTATGTTTTTAGAAAGATTTAATTTTATGTTGTGGAAATCAATGAAAAAAATATTACTCTAATTAAAATGAAAAGTAGCTTTTAATACTTTTGTTGTTTTAGCTCTGTTTAACATTAATTTTAATAGTAATTATTAAACAAAGCAAAACTCTCCATACAATAATGCCACCCTGTACCAGCCAGAGTAATCAATGGCTGCCAGAAGGCTTGTGCATAAAATTCCTATCTAGTGCCTACTCATCCAATATCCCCAGACTAGTTTTGCACAAGCCTTCTGGCATCCATTGATTACTCAGGGTGGTACTACTGTATGGAGAGTTTTGCCTTCTTTAATAACAATTATGTGCTAGTATAAGAGATAGTGATCATATGATGTTAATAATAATTATATTAATAAATAATTTTACTTTGCTCAAACATTATTGAAACTAAAGACCTCATATATGAAAAGTTAAATTTTGTCATATTAGCTCAATTCAATTATGATAGTTAGAAATGAACAGTAAAATTCTAAATACCAACACATTTGTGAATTTCAAAAAGTAAATAAAACATTCTTTGCAGATATATATATATATATATATATA